>BRDA01000845.1:12152-32707 GCA_036984385.1 Crenuchus spilurus | reverse complement strand
TGAATCTTTTGATGATGTTATGCACAGTTGATGATGATAACTTAAAAGTCTTTGCTATTTTACGCTGGGTAACACCATTCTGGTATTTCTGCGCAACAATGGTGGAATTGGTGATCCTCTTACCATCTTGGCTTCAGAGAGACACTGACACTCTGAGAAGCTCTTTTTATACCCACTCATGTTTTCAATTGACCTAATTAGTGTTAATTGGTCTTCTAGCTGTTCGTTATATGCTCAATTTCTTTTTTCCAGCCACTTATTGCTACTTGTCCCAACTTTTTTGGGATTTGTTGACACTGTGAAATTTTGAAACAACATATTTTTCACTTAAAATGTTACATTTACTCAGATTAAACTTTTGATCTGTCATCTATGTTATATTACGAATAAAATATTGACATTTGCCATCTCCACATCATTGCATTCAGTTTTTATTCACAATTTGTATAGCGTCCCAACTTTTTTGGAATCCGGTTTGTATTCAAATATTCAGAACTGTTATGTACATGTGTTATTATTTCTGACAACAGTAATCTTATGTCATAAGACATATGACATACTTTAGCAGGTAGTCACACACTCACCCTCCTGTCAGCCCCCTGATGTGGTGAGAGTGCATGTCCACATCGCTGACTATCTGAATGTCGTGTGCCTCCGTTGACGTGCTCCACCAGGTCGGGGGGTGGGGAGATGCTGCGGCCCTGCGGGTCCACCCATGTGTACACGTGATTGGTCACATAGCCCCCAGGGATCCGCCCCATCGAACAGACGGCCATGCAGAGCTTCTTACAGCCTTTCAGCACCTGCAGAGGATGATGAGGAAGTGGGTAAGAACAGAAACAAATACCTTTAATATCTGATATTCAGTATAATCTTGTATTTTTGTTCATTTTTGTACCATCAAGCAGACATCATAAATGCTTGCACAGTTTTGGGAAACTGACAATTGTGAAATGAAATGCAGTAAAGTATGAGGCAAGAAAAAAAGGATATAAGCAATTCGTTTTTAATCATTCCTCTGCACATTTTGAGCTAACGTCACTATTTGTGCAGTCATAATAAATCAGACATTTAATCCATCAGTATGCACACAAGCAAAGTCAGACAGATAAATAATTACTACTCTTCATCTAGCTTTAATTTCAATAAATGTTAATATTGCATTTGGCTCAAACTGAATCCTGCAGAAGGACACAGTAACTTCCTCCATGTTATTCTTCATTAAAGCCCAAAAAACACTAGTGGAATTACAGCCATTTCAGCTGAAACTGTTTCAAAGCTCTGTGTGGCAGATTCAAATTGAAGAAATGTAAAACAATAAAACACTTTTAAAACATGCAAAATTCAATTCTCATACATGAATGAACTGTAATTAACATTGCTTTGGCCACTAAAGTATCAAAATATACTAAAAAGAGTTTATTTATTTATTTATTTATTTGTGAATCAGATGTGCTGATATATTGTGAAAAAACACACACTAAACATCTCTAACCAAGACTGTTGAGCTCAGAAATAAATAAACAGAGGTATTGGCTACACACGTCATTATAGTTTTTAGAAAGTGTATGTGGATTTATTTCTAAAGCTTAACAAATGTGACTTGACATGTGTTTCACTCATTCAGTGGTTCCTTTATTTAATATTTATGATATAGGTGTGAACACTCAAGGTTAGAGGTCTTTGTTCAGGTGAGAGCTCTTTTGCTTGATGGGGCATCTTTGCACGTTTTGTACATTCCACGGCTGGTAATCCACCAATGGAATGTCCGGAATTACCATGTCATTATCATATGAATGACAGATCATGTCTTTTGGCAGGAAAAAATGTGCAGCTGTCTGAGTCACTCTGAAAAACATGTCTCTGCTTATTTAAGCTCCTCTTACAAATATTAAAAAATTTATTTAGATTCAAGCTATTTATATATATTTGAAAAGTAGACGCTTTATAGTTTCCAGTCTACGTTTCATTTTGTTTTAGGATAAAATCTCAGAGTTTTTATGGAATTTTGGTTTTGCTCCCACTGGTGGGAACGCAGACTCCAGAGGGTTAAGATCAATTTCACAACCCAACATATAAAGTACCAAATGCTTGGTTAACAGTACTATTCTCTGGTTCCCTCCTGTTCACCACAATATCACAGTAAAAATGCTAAATCACTTATCATGACTTATTCATAAATCTTGTAGAGATTTGACATGTCAAAGCACAAAAATTAAGAGTGAGTTAATAATGTGTGCTAACGTTGGTGGCAAATTCATCATTTCATCATATCTAATCAAAAAACGTTTAAAATAACTACGACAACATAACAGTTGTCTAACCTTGCCACAGTTGCAGTGACAAAAAAACGTATTTCTATGGATGTGTCCATTGGTAAACGCACCACAAAAGTGAAATTCTGTTGTCATTCCAGTCCCACCATGATTTCATAAACCGTAATGATACAATGTGTGCTAAGGTGCCTATATGCCCTCTTTTTCCAGAATATACTGTATCTGCTTTTAGGGCATCATAAATAGGATATATAAATATTGCCTAAAAGGTCCAGGATTTTGGTTTTGCATCCATGTTGATATTTGTTTGGCTCTCCAGGCACTTTGTTGGCTCATCTGCCCTATTCTGCCCTCCTGCCCCTGGTGGACTATTTTTCAAAGACCAAAATATGGTCACGGTAGGCGTGCGCCCCAGTATCTGCCTGACATGTGCAGTATTTGGACATGGTTTCCACTGAAGTGGTACATATGCCAATTTTGCCACCTGAAAGCTCTGGCTCAGTTGGCAATGTTGCCTTGCATCATAACAAACACCATACAGGAGATGATGGCTTAGAAAACAATGCTCTATTATACATATTATGAAAAAAATATTCAGTGTTTTTATACCTACAAGTGGAATGCCTAGCACAGTGAAATAAGACAACCCAGCCAGTTATTTTTTCTGGATGGTCTAGGTCTGAAAACATGAAACTCAACAAGTCATTCAGAACTTAATGCTCAATAAGAGGGCTCAGCTAGTTCATTTTGAATTTGTGAGGCAGAGATGCTGTGATAACCACTTTTAAAAAAAATTTTCATATAAAAAACTATAAACCAAGTTACATTCATTCCACAAAGTATACCTAATATTTCTGTACCTTAGCAGATGCCAGTCAAGTCCATAAAAAGCCACTGAAGACCCATGGGCAGCCATGGCCTAGTGGTAAGGATCTGGTCTTGTGATCAGAAGGTCGCTGGTTCGATCCCCAGACAGGACATGACTGAAGTGCTCTTGACCAAGGCACCTAACCCCCTAACTGCTCCCCCGGCGCCAGTGGTTAAGGGCTGCCCACCGCTTCGGGCACAAATTCTCACAGCCTAGTGTGTTCACTGCACAAATGGGTTAAATGCGGAGGTCAAATTCCGCTGTGTGAAAAATCACATTGGCTAAATTGGTTGATCTTAATCTTAATGTACTAGACTCCCAGGCCCTGTCAGAGGCACTGTAACTTTACCTGGATGGTCTCTGAGCTACATTTATCTGTGGAAAATATCCAGATATCCATCTCCAATTTTATATGATAGCTTAATAGAGACTGAGGAGTTTTTTCTGTCATCCTTATAATAGAGACATCTCCCAGTGTTTAGCAGATGAGGATAACAGCTGTCTAACACGCTTGTCTTTTAGATGGGATCACTCAAGCCTGTATTGACTCGAGCCTTTGAGAGAGAGAGAGAGAGAGAGAGACTGACTGAGCGCAAGGAGCTGAAAGAGCATCGTGACTCAGAACTACCCCTGTATCAATAGCGCTAGCACAAAAAGCCACTGGAACACTCCGGAATCTCTTTTTACTTTGCATGACTGACACTGATTCGCTGCCAGAGGCACTCGCTGAAATCACTAATCTAGAGAGAGCCCAGCATCAGTGAGATCACAGGGGTGTTTGATCCTGACCCAGACATCCACATGAATGGACTGGGTTGTTTGAGAAGGTTTTTATATATTGATACTACCAGACACAAAAACATCCCTTAACATAATGTTATGCTCTAAGCTTATTATTATGACAGTTTAAGACTCTCTGAGTGCATCAAATTGCTTTGGCTTCCAGCCTTTGTGTAGTTATTAATGCACTCTGCTAAATTAATTAATGTAAATGTAAATGTGCACTAGAGATACTGTATCTAAAATTAATGGCTATTTTATGGCCCCACAAGCTACTTGACCTCTATTGACCCATATACACGTGACCACATGACTACCAGGACCTGATATTACTTAGGTGTTGGACCATTTTCATCCCAGTAGTAAGAGCGCGGTATGCACATGACAAATTTGTACCATCACCACTGTTTGGGTTTTCAGACTTCTTAATGGCTGATTGTATCCATCCATCTTGTCGCTGGTCATTTTCTTCCTCTTTTGCCTTCAACTGTTCAAAGCATACCTGTCCAAAATAAAGGAGCATCAGCTCGACTTTCCAAGATTCTGGTGAGAAGGAAGCTTTGATTTGGTCAAGTTTCCATTTATCTGTTGACCACACTCAAGTCTTCACCATTACTAAAGCTCACAGCATCAATATTCCTCCTGTCCTGCTTTTTATTGTCCATTTTCACACCACAAAGTGATCTTTGTTAGGAGAGACAACCCATTACATTTGAAAATCTTTCCCAGTTCCTTCATCTTCATTCTGCCGAGTGTCAGTCTGTTCATATTTCCTGACGGCTGGATCTGTTTGTGATCCAAGTTGACGAAAGCTGCCCACCACTTCAACGTTTCCTCCATCAGTAGTACAGTTAATGGTCTTTCCTGTTGTCATGACTGATAAAGACTGAAGCTGAAAAAATGTAGTTGTAGTGATCAGTCAGTGAGAAATCGTAACTCTACAAAGTGCACCTATGAACATTTTTCATGACCATACATACCCAGTCTGGGACAGTGTCACTGCTTTAATTCAGTTCTATTGTCTCCCACAAGCTGCTAACAGTGAGTTTATAGACTTTAGTACAGCTGTTTACTCTCCTCCAGAAGATTAGCACAGATGTTGTACAAGACATCTTAGAATGTAGTCATATGGTGGATGCATGCTTTTAGCTAACATTAGTGCTACAGCACTTATTTCACTGATGTTGAACAAGAAAATCTTTACCCTTTTACAAAAATATATCTGAGATGTAAATAGCTTGTATATATACCCTATTTTAATGTACAGAGTGTTTACTGAGGTTGTTTATGGGCTAATATCTCTTATTCTAGTGATTAATAGTGTTTATTGAGGTTGTCTGTGGACTAATATCTCCTATTCTAGTGTATAGAGTGTTTATTGAGGTTGTTTATGGACTAATATCTCCTGTTCTAATGTATAGAGTGTTTACTGAGGTTGTCTGTGGACTAATATCTCCTATTCTAGTGATTAATAGTGTTTATTGAGGTTGTCTATAAACTAATATCTCATATTCTAGTGATTAATAGTGTTTATTGAGGTTGTTTATGGACTAATATCTTCTATTGTACAAAGTGTTTATTGAGGTTGTCTATGGACTAATATCTATTCTAGTGATTAATAGTGTTTATTGAGGTTGTCTATGGACTAATATCTCCTGTTCTAGTGTATAGAGTGTTTATTGAGGTTGTCTGTGGACTAATATCTCCTATTCTAGTGATTAATAGTGTTTATTGAGGTTGTTTATGGACTAATATCTCCTATTCTAATGTATAGAGTGTTTATTGAGGTTGTCTGTGAACTAATATCTCCTATACTAGTGATTAATAGTGTTTATTGAGGTTGTCTATGGACTAATATCTCCTGTTCTAATGTATAGAGTGTTTACTGAGGTTGTCTGTGGACTAATATCTCCTATTCTAGTGATTAATAGTGTTTATTGAGGTTGTCTGTGGACTAATATCTCCTATTCTAGTGATTAATAGTGTTTATTGAGGTTGTCTGTGGACTAATATCTCCTATTCTAATGTATAGAGTGTTTATTGAGGTTGTCTGTGGACTAATATCTCCTATTCTAGTGATTAATAGTGTTTATTGAGGTTGTCTATGGACTAATATCTTCTATTGTACAAAGTGTTTATTGAGGTTGTCTATGGACTTATATCTATTATTCTAGTGATTAATAGTGTTTATTGAGGCTGTCTATGGGCTAATATCTCCTATTCTAGTGTATAGAGGGTTTACTGAGGTTGTTTAGTCTCCTACCCCGTCAGTGGGTACAGGGCAAGGCATTGTAGACTATCTTAGCCAAGTCCAAGACAGGGCGCCAATCCATCACTACTGAACAATTTAGAATACCCAATTCATCTGACCAACACCCTTCCTGGCCCTGGAGGAAATCCACCCAGATGGGGACTTGAACCCACAACCTCAGAGCTGAGAGGCAAGCATACTAACCACCAATCCATGTGCCGCACTTATGGCCTAATATCTCCTTTTCTAATATATAGAATGTTTATTGAGGTTGTTTATGGACTAATATCTCTTATGCCAGTGACACCTTGTGCAAAATCTGTGCTAAACTTCTGGTAATGAGTAAACAGTTGTACTAAAGCCTATTAACTCTTATGATATAAACGTAGATGTTTCTTGGCAAATCCTGGATGACCCCAAAGTTAACACCAACTTATAACATACGACAGATGCTACATAGTTAAATGTAGATACATCCAAGTGATTTGTTCTGTGAAATGGAAATCATATGCTAAAACACTGAAAGCCCTCAAGAACAGTGCCGTACTGAGCATCAGAGATGGTACTGTATCAGAGACTGGGTCATTTCCATAAATAAATACCACATCCCATAAGTAAATATCACGTTTCTGAGGCAAATACCACAACATGAGTAGAATACCTGGTGGACTGGACTGTATTGTAAAATTCCATGGATTGATGTACAGTGACCCGATAGAAACAGAGCTGGGCGGTACATGTGGTGCTGCTGTGTCTATTCTTGTTGCACAAATGTAGAACAGTGTTATTCATGCCTTGATTTAACAGCACTCGTGGACCACTCCTGAACAAAGGCAGGCGGGCAGGGCTAAAAATAAAACCTCACTCCTGCAGAACACAACACAGGCCTGCATCTGTAGCATCGGAACGAACCACTCGAATAACCACGGTCATATAACACGCTGCACTGTATCACCCCCAGCTGTGCAGGAGCATAAGAATGAATATCTATATAAAGGGCAGAGATTGTGTAACACATAGAAGCATAGACTGCCCACTGAGAGAATGAACACACCAAGAACTGTGGAGAAACAGCTGATGATTCACTTAGTTACATCCAGATACAAAGAAAAAGAGATTTATTAAAAGCAAAGACGGTGGAGATTTGTGGGCCCCCTGTGGACGAAACAACCAGAACTACCTGCCATTTCATCCAGCGGCAGTCTATTGATTTTAGCTTTATTCATTCAATTCCCAGTGTTAAAATACCATCTGTAGACAGAGTGACAGAGAAATGACATGAGAGAGAGAGAGAGAGAGAGGTTACCACAGAATAATACTTAAAAAAAATTAATAATAATAATAAGATTATTTCTGAGTCTCTAGGCTACCTTCACACTACAAGCCACGTTGCTCAAATCCGATTTTTTTGCTCAGATCAGATTTAACTATATTTACGGTTCACATTCACAAATATAAGTGAGCTGTATCTGTCTGTAATGTAGAAAATAAATAAAGTTTTCTGATTTTGAAAAAACAAACTAGGTGAGCGCCGTAAATGGCTGCCCTCACAGCATTAAATAGTTGGGGCCTTGTACAAAGTTTTCTGATTCTGATTCTGAACCAATCTCTCCCTGAAACGGCTCGCGTGCGCACATTGATATGTATACACGCCGCCTTCGTCACCATAAACAAAAAACGTCACATTTGTGCAGGGTTGCCAGGTTTGCAAGAATACAGTCGCCGGTAAATTTCATAGTTGGCGGTTTGCAGGGTTTTTGCACTAAATAAAATAGGAAATTGAATGAGAAAGTTAGATTTGAAGAAGACTTATGTTTTAAAGCTCATTGAGATGTATGTGTCACTTTAGTTTTCCGGCTAGTTTCCGTTTGTGTAGTGTGACTTTGTTACAAAATCGTTAGGAGATTTGGAAAATCTGGCAACCCTGTATTTGTGAGATGACTGACGTTGGTAAAACTGTTAAAACAGACGTGTTAGTAGCTGATGTGTGATGGTGTTTGGCTCAGGAGGACAGTATACAGGTGGTGGACTGTACATGATCAGGTGAAGAAGGTGAATAAATGCCAGCTGGCTGATTTTGCTGTTTTTACAGCGACATGAGAACACGAGATAAACTCTCACTACGCGCCTGCGTACAAGCAAAAAAACATGAAATCTGATCTGACCGTCACATTCAAGTCACATGTCCACGGATCGGATACGTGTCTGATCTAGAACCACATATGAAAGTGACTCAAATCTGAATTGAAAAGATGGGATTTGACACGTCCACACAGCCCTGAAAACATCAGATCTGAGCCACATTAAGGCAAAAGATCTGAATGTAAACGCAGCCAAATATACTTGTTTATGTGTTTTCTGACACTGTGTGTCATACTGGTTTCCTTAAAACTGAACAAAAGTATGTAGCCCACTAACAGAAGTAGTTAAAAAATGAATTTTATCCATACTTTGGTTAACACAAATATGAATGGGGAACCTTCAGAGAAGGTCTGATAAATTCCAGCAACTAAAATAGAAATGCATTTATCTTGCTGGTGTAATTTTTTCAAGTACTGCAGTAATAACCCTTTTTATTTTTTGAAAAAAGAGTTAAAATATTGAATTGAAACTAGTCCAATCAGAACTGTTCGCCTATGGTATGTAAGATACAGGCAAGAGAGCTCACAAATTGTTTAGGACTTCAGTAGCTGGCTTCAACAAGGACTACTGCATTAGTGGAATCAACCAATCACATTTAGATTTCGAGTGAGTCAAACCAACTAGATATAACCCTGACCGTAATAAGAGCTGTAGCAGGATTCAGTTCTTCAAAGAACAGCAGCAGGCCTGTGCAAGAGCTTTTACTGTAAGACTGCTACATGCAAAGAAAAATGTGTGTTCGTTAGTGCTACAAAACATTTGCAATTCTAGAAACAGTAATTGTGTTTTTCCCATGGTTTTGTTTACAAATCAACTTATGAATTTTCCAAGATACGAGCCGTTGCTCGGTAGATTTTCTGCTTAATAATGAGAGCCAAGATCCGAGTTATGAGCGAGCTTACACCAGCCGCCACAAGGTAGCCCAGCGAACGTTCAGTTCATGTGGTTATCTTGCTGTGCAAGCATCTCTGTCATATCACTGTTGCTTTTTTTTTTGCATTTTGTTTATGTCTAAAAATCTCTTAGTTTTATCCACGGATCTTAAGAAAGTGAGTGCCAAGATCAGTGCTGAGGAGAAGAGGTTGTGCGTTGGTGTTGTGTAAACACACTTGCCTCACTCGTTTTCAAAATATTTTAAAAGGGAGGAAGAAACAAACCTCCTTGGACTGGATTTTATTGAAATGCCCTGGAAAAAGTCAAAAGTCAGTGAAGAAGAAGAAGAACATTAAGGGAAGTGAAAAAAGTAGCAATTACGTTTAGCAATAACGTTTAGCATAGCATGTAAGTAAAATTTAGCAATAAATTGTAGCATGGGGGGCACGGTGGCTTAGTGGTTAGCACGTTCGCCTCTCAGCGCTGGGGTCTTGGGTTCGATTCCCCATCTGAGCGGAGTTTCCATGTTCTCCCCGTGTCTGCGTGGGTTTCCTCCGGGGTCTCCGGTTTCCTCCCACAGTCCAAAAACATGGAGGTCAGGTGAATTGGGTACTCTAAAAAAAATTGTCCGTAGGTATGTGTGTTTGTGTGTGTGTGTGTCACCCAGCGATGGACTGGCGCCCTGTCCTGGGCTTAGTTGAATAGTGTAATGCCCTGCCCTGCGCCCAGTGAGGGGGTGGGGGACTAACCGCGACCCTAATAAGGATTAAGCGGGTGTGATAATGAATGAATGCATGAATTGTAGCATTAAGTGTGTAGCGAATAAGTTAAGCCATAGAGCACAAAATTAAAAACTCCCCCAACCTCCTCCACCTCTGCCAGCATCTTCGTCTGATCTTCAAGGTAAATACACTTAATAAAACCAGTTTATTTCTTTACATTTTCTTTTATTATGTATTATTTTTTTATACATTATTTGTTATTTATAAAGTATATTTTTCTTAATTAAAAACGTAACAAAAAACTGGTGTGGTTTTTGGGGGGCTGGAACAAATGAATAGCATTTCATAGAAGGTATGAATTGAATTTGGGGTTTACAAGATCGCTCGGCACAAGTCACAAGACATAACCTCTGACACATTATAGCATTATACACTTTGCTTCATTAGCTTCAGAGCACCAATATAAAGCAAAAAACACACATTCACCAAACATGTCTTGGCTGAGTGTCTGCTTTGGGGGCTGAATGTATAAATTCATAAGTTTTATGTTTATATAGAACCCTTGAGCCATTATCTTTAGATCCAATACACATACAGTGCTTTATGTCAAACAGACAGCTATTTTGCACTTGGCCTCATCTTGACAGAGAGGGTGGCCATCTTTCTCAGCCACAAGAGCAAGCACGACCTGATGGATGGTGACAGAGCTGGTGGTATGCAGCCTGCCAGGCTTAACATGACTCTGTCTGCTCTCTGACTGAAAACCTTTTGGATAGGTACCAGGGCCACGAGAAGACTGCAATGAATTAGTCATGTAGGAATGACACGAGTGCTGCTAATAGGTGGTCCCCAGGGATGTAAAGTAATGAGGTGGAAATACTTTGTTGGGTGGTGTTTCTTTAAACCCTTTCAAGAGCTCTTTTTTGGTTGTTGTCTATGGAGCAATGCTTTCTCTTTTAATTCACTACTTTTTCTAAACCATATATACACTGATCTGTATGTTTATAAGCTGCACCTATTTTTGTAAATGAAACGTGCGAGTATGAAGAACCCCATGCATAAAGGTATGCTGTGAAGATCATCATTATGTGATGGTTCTTGAGTGCATATGTACTATGTATGCAGATTGCACCTAGTTAGCTGACTAGCCTCCCTCAATTTGAACTCAAATTTTGCTTCTACTCAAGAATCATTTTCGCCACTGAAGGTCTGGTAGAACATGTGCTTTAGACGTTCAGTGCTCACACTGGTGCATGGAGTGGTCTGTTGATGTTCCTACAGAAGTAGAGCAGAATATACTCAAATTAGATTTCACACATCACATATCCATTGCATGTGGCGGCACGGTGGCTTAGTGGTTAGCATGTTCGCCTCTCAGCGCTGAGGTCTTGGGTTCGAGTCCCTATCTGAGTGCTACTGCATTTCCAGGGTCTCTGGTTTCCTCCCACAGTCCAAAAACATGGAGATCAGGTGAATTGGATACTCTAAAAATTACCCTGGTGTGTGTATGAATGTATGTTTGTGTGTATGCCCAGATATGGTTGGCACTCTGTCCTGGATGATCCCCCTAGTGCTCGATGCAGTCCTCCACGTGGACGATCGCTTCCAGTTGAGAGTACGCTGTGCCGCTTCTTGCCAGTGTGTGTGGTTGAGTGTGTGTAAATGGAGTGTGTTTATTGGAAAGTGTCCTTGGGTTTGAGAAAGGCACTATATAAGTGCAACATTAATGATAATAATTTATTTTTCCTTGAGTTTGAAAAGCAGCCAAAAACCATCACCTAGTACTTGATCTATTCAAGCTAATTCTAACCCATATGTAAGTAATGACAATGGCAAACCTGATTAGGGAGGTTCAGCCTGTCCAAAAAACACACACTATGATGGGTTCTTTGCTTACCGCAGATGTCTGAGTCAAAGGCAGACGTACAGTTCTCGCACATGGAGATTCATGCCAACGCAAAATTAGGTTTTTATGATCCTTTTTGAATTTTTATGATGCTCATTAGCACAAAATTTTGAGTATATCATTTCTACTACATCACAGCAATTTGGAGCCAAAACAGAAGGCAAAGTGAGCGAGTGACAGTCAGAGAGAGAGAGCATGATGGATTTGGACGCGCTCAGAAGGCTGTGTGCCAGAAAATGCCTTTACGGCAACTTATTTCAGCAAAATCATAATTGACTGAAGGCTTCACTGAGCTGCATCCTCTACATACAATTTTTTGGACCTGAATCAACTGGAGCTGTTCTGCCAGAGCTAAGTGAAAGGCATACACTATTGAAAATGTGCAGCATAAATGCAGTAATTCCTACTCAAAAACAACCCTGAAATGGAATTTTCTACACTTTTTTAAAATAAACGAGTTTGATGTTGAAGTAAAAGCTGTTAAAGTGTTCATTTTGGGTACATCTATGACAATTCAAGCTGCAAATATGGCCAATTTACTTATATCTGTCTATTCAGCCAGTTTAGTTTGCACTGCTTTTTGAGTAAGGCTCAATATAGAACAGCCAATCAGAACAGACATCAATTTACATATCGGTCATCAGTCAGGCACAGTAACAAAAGCAGACTGTTTAATCATGAGGGATACGGATAAGTTAAAAAATGGTCTTGTAAAAATGTATTATGACTATTTTAGTATATATTTATTCATTATTGTCACGAGGCTGTCAAAACAATTTTTATTGTAGACACAAAACAAAATAAACACTTTGGTTAAGACTTAACTATGAAACAATATATAACTATACTAGACTGAGGTGACCATACATCCAAGAACAAACAAGGTTGACCTACAGTGACTGACAAAGGGCTATGAAACACAAGGGAGGCTTTATAGCATACAATGATTAACATACGATGAAGGGACAGGGCTGTGAGCTCAGACAAGACAGGTGTTTACAATGAGACGAGATGCGACGTGGACAAGACACGTGAAAGATGTAAACAGAAAGCACACGGCGAAACAGCATGTGACAAACGTAAACAAAGAACACATGACAAAGACGGTGACATAGACGAGGCAGAGGCGGAGCTGGGACGCAGCAGTAATGTGAAAATATTTCTCACATACACAACATTGTACATTTGGTTAAGATGTATGTGTGGTTGTATATTCTAACCAATGAGGATTCAGCTCTGTCGTCATCAAATCTCTTGTTCTGTGAAGCCTTTGAAGAGCACCTGACACTGTAAACTTCACCCATTTACTCTCTTGACAGTAGGGGTGCAGGAAAAAATCGCTTTGAGCTCGAATCGCCTTTCTAACATTGAACAATTCAGAATTGATTCTCGTTTTCAAAAAATAGATTTTTTTTGCAGGTGCGGATGTGCCTTCTCAGCCACCGTAGTGCTAGGCAAAACAAGGAAGCAGCATGGGCTGTGTACAGGCATGCAAGCCAAGCCGCGGTGTTTGAAAGCAACCATTTGGAAACACTTTGGATTTTACCGTCAACCCGGCCCGGGTAAGAAAGGGCTTGACGTGACTCCTGTGATTTGCAGAGATTGCAACGGTAAAGTATTTCGTTCGGATATGAAAGAATCGAAAAAAAATCAATTCGTGACCCCAAAAATCGATTCCGGATCGATTCTCAAAAATTCGCAGCCCTACTTGACAGCACATCATATGACAGCCTGGTAGCATTAATGCAAGTTTAACAAAATACCTAATCAGCATGCATCATTCTGAGCCAGGTGGTCTGCACAGTGCTGCTGTCGAACAAGCCTAAGGGCTCTCGTCATGTGACCAATTATACCACCTACATACATATTTTCATATAAAAACCGGCCTAGAATGTAATATATGCTTATTAAAACACATTACAGATTAGTTTTACAAACAAAAGTTTGGTCCCAATTGTGACAGATGGGATTAATAAGTTAGGAACTTAGCTTTCCATGTAAGTGCTGAAAATAATGTTTTTTATGGGTTTAGAAATCTCCCTACATCAATATGAGCACCTTGTATAAGACTCATCAACATGTTTAAAATTGTCCCTAAAAATAAGAGTGCCAGCCAATATGTAAATACACAAACTACAAAATGCTATTTCAGTTCAAAGTAAAGAACATGTTTCAAATTTCTAAAGACATCATTCAAACAAAGCTGAGAGTTTCCTGTATTCTGATGCTGCGCCTGAAGAGCATGAGTGGACAGATCCAGAACAGTCCGCACAGGCTTCTGCAGTATGTTCACTACCCCCAGTAGACTGCAGACCCAGAAACACCGTTAAAACAGCCGTGAGGAAGAGGAAAGTAGGTTGGTCCACTATGGCTGAGCTGAGCCCTGCACCTTTCATACACAGAACTTTCCAAGCAAGAATGAGACAGAGAGAGAGAGAGAGAGAGAGAGAGAGAGAAGCAAAAATCCGTCCACATTTTAGAATAGCTCTGGCCTGCGGTGTGCGGACAAGTGGTAAATAAGTTACGTAACCTCCTCTTTGGGGTACAGCGCAACCTTCTCATCTGTCAATGGAAGGAAACAAAAGTGTAGCCCCTCCAAAATAAATCAAGCTCTACTTTTTTCCTCTCTTCCATCTCTCTCCTCACTCTGTTTTCTTTTTCAAGTGACCACTATTTTTTGTTTTTCTTGTTCTCCCTTGAGGATGCTCCATAGGGACGGCAAGACTTAGAAATGCTGCAGCCTTCCAAAACCAAGGCTCTTGAAGAGCAGGATGCATGCCCCTAGGGACACAAGCAAGGAGACACAACAAACCCGAATATAAATGATTCAGAGCTACCACATGAAACTAAAAACTGAAATTTTAACTTTGGAGACCTTGAAATAGGGTGCAAAAATAAAAATACTGATGTCAGAAAAGGTTTAGACATTACTTAATCAGGCTTCAGTCCTGTTGAGATCATATTTAGTAAGACTGGGGCAATGCTTCGGTTCAGGTCAGACATAAACATAACACTTGGAGTTAAATAAAGGCTCTAACAGAGAGGATTGCAGTGGCCATAGCTAGATATTCAGATCAGTTATGCTACATCAGTTCCAGTGTGAGTCATCAACATGTCAATAGAGAGTCCAGCTGTCCATTAACACTGTATCACTCACTGTACTAAAGTTGTTTGTGTGCATTATGTGTTTGTGATTTACACACTTTAATTAGATTGTTTATCAGAACTTTGAATGCCAGCACACCATGAAGGGAAGCGCACTCAACATTAAAATACTGATAGCAGTCATTACTGTCACTATAAATGTATTTTACGGATGCCTTCGGTTTGTTGGAGAGTTGTATCCCGACCCTGAAAAATGCAGCATCCTTGTGAGGGGAAAAAAACAGGATGACCTAGATTACAAATCAGGACACCCTAGATTTTTAAACATCTTCATTAGGTTTGGTAGCTTTGAATAAACCTACCAAAAAGTAATGCTGATGTATTAAATCCAGTTCTTTAGTGCAGAGCAAAAGTTTGGAAAACTGCATTTTCTTTAAAAAATGCGAATTTTTTTCTGGAGAAAAGCAAAGACCCGTTTCATACAGTCACTGAGACAGATTGAGGCTGGACAGTGTGTGAGAGGGAGAGACTTTAGTTCTATCATAAAGAGATGAGTGCTGTTATTCTATAAATGCACTGCTGCAGTTAGGCCCCACATACCAGCTAAAGTGTTCCTAAACAAAGCTCTCCTGGGGTGTGTGTGAGTGTGTGGAGGGGTAAGAGTGTGTGTGGGTAGTTTGTTGTGTGTGTGCGTGCGTGCGTGTGTGTGTGTGTGTGTGTGTGTGTGTGTGTGTGGCAGAGTTGATTTGTATGTTGAAGTGTAGTGTGAGGAGAGGCCAGAGCAGACGTCAGCGCAGGTTTTGCCTCGAGGGTTCTCTCTCTCCCTCTCTCTTACACACATACACACACACACACACACACAGCAACACAGAGCTGCACACGGGCACTGTATGTTACCCATACACACAGTAGAATTTCATTGTGACTAGGCCTGGTTACAGATTGGGAAGAACAGATGTCCCTGTTTTCTGTGGAAAAGCTACCAAAACAGGGTCTAAGCTGTAGCTATCCCCAGAAATGTCCCCATTTTCATCCACAAATTAAAAACACACCAGAAAGTCCTAAAAACACCTGGAAGCAGAGCAGATGTGCAGGTGTCTTATGCTGTACTTGTTTTGGCCAATAGAGGGGAGTTGTTCTATTCCTACTGCATGCTCGCCTAGTTTTATAGAACTATGCTGTGTAAAATTCAACCAGAAACTAGCAACAGCCAAGTGAGTCCACAACATCACCACAAATGTAATTTCAAAATTCAAGTAGCTCTAACGTGCAACACACATTAACATGCCAACAGCACATCAGTGTCACTGCAGTGCTGAGAATAATAAACAAATAATACCTGCTCTGTGATCGTCCTGATCATTAATGAGCGTGTGCAGAGAAACAGATGGACTACAAAGTGTACCTATATGGCAAGTGGAACTGATAAAATAGACAATGAGTGTAGATACATATACATTATTTTAATGTTATAGCCACTCAGTGTATATACACATGTGATACTACTTTTATTTAATGCAATACTGACATATTACACTACTGTACTATTGCCATATACTGAACTACTTTACAATTTCTGCAACAGTGCACTAACAGGCCATTCATCTTCAGTTTCCAACCACTTGAAAACACAAAGTTGTCCCTGACCTGCACACTTCTGTACTATGCGAGTTGCATTTAATTTGAACAGTTCCACCTCAAAATCAACCTAAAGCCTTCAGGCTTAGCCTCGGTGAACCAGGCCAGAATTGTATAAAATGTGTAATTTGGGACTTTCAGCTTTGCTTTTCAAAAGTAAAACTACTGTCATCAAATTACCCACATTCACACAGCACTTGGATCTCACTGGAGAAGATGTGCATGTTCTATAAATTGGACAAGGAGGCGATGTTTTATGTTCGCTGAAGGCTTGTTTAAGATATGCAGACTTTTAAATAGGATTCAACTCCTGGCGACTATAGAGGGCTGATGGGTGTGTTCTGCAGCGGGCAGGTAAATTGGCTGTCACTTTTAATCTGCATAGAGGTGCTTCTCTATGCTACTTCACTCTCTCTGTCTCTGCTTTTCTTTTTATCCCGTCTACTCGGCCTTGGACTGAACTGTAGGTTATCTTTCTTTGTCTCCTTATATTTTTCTTCCTCTGTTTTACACAAAGACAGCTCTATTACACAAGGTCATGAAAAGGCTCCTGTAGTGCATGTTCATGCTCTTCATTTGTATTAGAGCACACGGTCATATATATTACATCACAGTTTGGAGAGGAATGAATAGGTTTGTTTGGAATAATTTGATTAAACCTTCACAAAACTAGCTGCAGAATTTCACATTTACACTGATTTATAATCGTCAGTCATTTATTGAGACTAAATGTTTTATCTTCATGCCATTTTTATGTCAAGATTAAGGTTACATTAATAACCCAGCTACAGTATGGTGATTGGACTGTGTCATAAGCTATGCTAAACTATGGAGCACTGTTTATTGCATTCTAGCCTACATTCAAGCAGATTGTATGCCTATATACTGTAAATCTGATCACCCTGTAATACAAATCCCATAACCCCACCCCTGATTTAATCACTGGTGTATCTTGCATCTTGAAGATGTTTGTGGTGATGTTAATGGCTCACCTTACACGTCCTAGCTTTTGGTCAAGTTTACTCAGCGGTATTCCCTAAAACTAGACGAGCATGTAGTAGAAGTGGTTAGTAAATAGCAAGCAACAGCCAGCCCTTTGTTGACCAAAACAAGCACAACACAAAACATCTACCTCTGTTCTGGTGCCAGGTCTTCCTCTGGACTTTTCAATTTACAGTTAAAAATGGTTACATTTCCAGAGACAGTTCAACCTTACGGCAGTTCACCAGCTACATAGCTACATGCATCTCAGCCAAAACCGTAGATTACAATATAATGGGCTAATAAAACAAATGAAATGTTAGCACAAGCAGCCTTTCAAACAGCAGTCATATGAATGCTAATAGTAATGTTAGCTGGCTAGCTAAATATCTTGCTAAGCTTACTGGTTACCAGAAACATTATTCTAAGAGGTAACCTGCATTGTTTTTTTTTTTTATAAATTACTAAAATCAGTTAGTTGAAATGATATTGCATGTAATTGCATCATATAGCATTCTGAGTGACTGTTTCATGAATCCTGTTTCACAAAATTGAGTACTGGTGCATAAATGTTTTGAATAAGTTGCAGGAAACTTAATATTATGTAACGCAAGGGAAATTTCACTGAAGGTCTGAAACAACTAAAGTTGAATGAAAGTAAAGTAAGCCTAAAATAAGGTTTATTGCATCATTCTATGGATCCTGTGTTGTAGGGAAGCCCAAGGACAATGATGTGAATGAGTCAAATATGACTTTGCTCATTTCAAAATTGTCCACACATTCTTTATTGGGGACACGTCAGGACTGCAGGAGGGCCTGGGCAGTCCAGTACTCATATCCTCTTTTACTGCAGCCTTGCCTTTGTAGTATGTGCTGCATGTGGTTTTGCATTGTCTTGTTGAAAAATGCATGAACATCCCTGGTAAAGATACCATCTTGAAGGCAGAATATGCTCTGAAATCTCAATGTATTTTTCAGAAGTGTAAATGATCTTTACCAAGGGTACTGACACCACCCCATACCATGATATAATCTGTTGGGGTTTTTTGTTTGTTTGTTTGTTTTTTTGCTGATAGCTGTTTGGATGATTCTTTTTGTCTTAGTTTCAGAGCACACAGTGCCCATTTCTTGAAAAAAGATGTGGAATACTGATTCGTCTGACCACAATACACATTTCCACGGTGTGACAGTTGATCCCAGACGCCTCTGAGTGCAGAGAAGTTGACGCTGCTTCTGGACATGGTTAACACAAGGCTTCTCTTTTTGCACAGTGAAGTTTTAAGTGGAATTTGTCAGTCCAGCTGTGTATTGTAGTGCTTGACAAATGTTTGCCAAAGTAATCTCTTGCTCATGTGGTTATATCAGATATTGATGAATGATGGTACTTGAAGCTGAGGGATTGGAGATCACAGATGTTCAGCTTAGGCCTTGCCCTTTATGCACTGAAATTCTTCCAGATTCTTTAAATCATTTAAAGATATTATGCCTTGTAGAGGGAGAAATGCGCAAATCCCATCCAATCTTTCTTTGAGGAAAATTCAAAATCATTTTCTCATGCATTTGTTGACTAACTGGAGATCCTCTGCCCAGCTTTGTTCTTTAAAGGCTCAGTCTTTTGACCTATTATTATTATTATTATTATTATTATTTTACCTTATTATTAAAAATATATTTATTTTATTATTTTATTTTTTAAATGTGTTGCAGGCCTGAAATGCAGGAATGGATGTATATCAACAGATTATATGAAATTGACCAAATTTTTTTGTTTTTTTTCTCACTGGAAGGCAGTGATTTGTGCTGCAATATTTTAGAATATACTAATTACTGTGGCCAGTGCAGAGCTGCACACAAGGTGTGCAGTATTTTCATAATTCAACATAAAGAACATTATCCTATTTTGCATGTATGAATTAGCTTTCCCCAAATTACAGCTTGAATTACTTTTTATTGCAATGTTTAAATTTTGCAATGTTCACATCAATAGCTGAACAATATACTAACCTATGCAATCTACGTTAACAAGTGAAACTAAGTGAAACAATTTTTCAGTTAATTAAAATTAATTAAACTGTAATGGCAATGCACTGCCAAAAAAAATTGTGTGTGTAGTCCAGTGTTCAGATCTAACAGGAACAAAGCTCAACTCTAGAGTTCACGTCCAAACACATCTATTCAGCCGAGACTGAGATGTCCTGAAATGCTTCTATGTAAAATATTTCACTGTTAGAAACTGAGTGAATCTCTCTTCCTTTAACTATATGGATAGTTTCCTTGGCTAATCAGAGCTGGGTCACAGGCCTGAGGCACACACAGGCATGAAGAACTTTACCTCGTGTTCCAGACTGAGCTGATCTCCACTCAGAGGAAATGGCTTTTTTTGAGTCTGTGTAAACAGAGAGATTAAAGAGAGGCAAAACACACACACACACACACACACACACACTTGTTTATGTGAATTGTGGGGACGTTAGACTTCCATTCATGTATTGGACACTTATGTATTGGATCTTTATGTATATGGACCTTTACCATAAACTTAACCTTAACTCTAACCCTTGATGTTATCCATCCAGGTTATTTTTGGTCTTCCATGTCTTCAGACTCCCTCCACAAGTCTCATCATAATACTTCCTTCAATGCTCTCATGTGCTGCCTCATCACATGACCGAAGTAACGTAACTTGAGATTTAATGTTCATCAGTAACTTTTCAGTTCTGGCATCTCATAGACTTGCTCACTCGTCATCATCTTCATCCATGAGATCTTCAGCCATGGGCGTGGTAGTGGGGGGAAAAGTGGACCTGACTACACAGGGCCCGAGTGGGGAGAGGGGCCCATAAAAATCCTGAATTTTTTTTTTTTTGGTTGTTTTTATTTTGAATGAATTGGGCCCTCAAAATAATTATTTATTAATCCATATTTCAAATATATTGATAATATCAACTGAGGGAATGAACTTTAGTCACAGTCCTCTCAACATACTGGACATTCTGGGGGCCCCCTCTTGGAG
>BRDA01000845.1:0-12052 GCA_036984385.1 Crenuchus spilurus | reverse complement strand
AGAAGCATTTTACTGCATGTGTACATTTAGATCAAATAGCATTTTTTTATATGCACAATTTGTGTTAGGAGGTCTCTAGCCCTTCATGAGTGATCAGTTTTGGGGGGCCCCGAGGGGCTCAGTGGGCTAAGATGCTGACACTATGACCAGAGGATTGCAAGTTCGAATCCCTGACATGCTGTTCACTGGGGCCCAATAGAGAAAAATTGGCCATGCTGTCCTTGGGTGTCTACAGATTGCTCCGTCGGAGCTGGGGATCCTGCACTTTCCTCCAAATGCATTGGCCTCCCAGTGATGGTGTATCAGCGGTAGTCCCAAAAGAGACACATTGAAGGAGGCTTGTGCTCGTCTTCACCCTACACAGTAAATCTGCCAGTGTTAAATCAACACCATTAGAGTTAAATTAACACTGAGGGTGTCAAAATGTAACACTCTCAGTGTTAATTTAACTCTAATAGTGTTGATTTAACACTGGCAGATTTACTGTGTAATAGAGTCATTGACATTGCAAAGTGATGGGGAGAGCCCGTAGTGAATGGGATGGATAAATTGGCCACTACTACACTGGGAGGGGGAAAATACTTGAAAAAAAAATTTAATGGTAGTTTATGGCCATAGAACCACTGTACATTTTTGGCAGACTATCCTCAGCCACACAGTGACATTGACTGCTCAAATAATATCAGCAATGGTAATCAGTTGCTTTCCATTGATGGATGGCGGTTAAAAAATAGTTTTTTAACATACAGGATGAACTTATAGTCAGTCGTTGTAAACATACAAAGTGCACCTCTCTGCATGGTATTTCTGATAAAATGGCCAGTGTCGAAACACAATAATACAACTGGCAACGAAGTGCATTTGTGTGCATCTACAGTAACATCTCAGAATGTTGACATCCCCCCCATTTTACCAGGAACTTCTAGGACTGAAGGACTGAATTCAATCCATATCAATGAGCTCCAATATAAGATTCAGCTGCAGTAGCCTCCACAACCATCATTTCAGCTTTCAAAATCCCCACAACAGGAAAGAAAACTGTCTAAAACTCAATTTCCAACAACCTCTGCCCTCTTCTACTCTCCCTTTCCTTTTCCCTATCTTTCTCTTTCACTTGCTCCCTTTCCACTCCTCCTAGCTACATTTACAAAAAAAAATATTCCCATGCTTCTGCTTTGATGAATTGAAGCAAGTTATCTTCCACAGACCCATTCACCACTCTGGCATCCTCTTTCATGCTCCTGATCATGCCCAGAACAAATTGGCGCTCTTTGGCAGCGCTACCGCTTTGTTGCCAAGCGGTGAGATTTGAAGCCCAGGCTGATGCTTCGCTGAGAGATTGAGCACAGTGAGGGGAGTCAGGGCACCTGGAGCTCATAGCTTATGGCTAAACCTACTGATGGAGATTTTCAGGGATCAAGATAAAGCCTACATGATAGAAGAGAGGAGCTGCAATATACTAGCCTTTATTCACTGCTTGCAAGATGAAGTTATCAGAGACAGCAGTTGCTTCAGGCTTGTACTGATGGTGGGTTGACCCCCCGTGAGATCGGAGAGATATGTACTTGGCCTACTTGCCCAACTCATCATTCCAAAAACCCTAAAAGACCCCAAAATGTAGTCAATCATTCAAAACATGTTTGATGTCCAAAGTTTGCTGCTTCAGTTTTGTACTAAAGCCACAATGCTAATGTAGCTAACAAGTAATGGAAACTTTTATCCTACCAATTAGCACCATGTGAACTGCATTCGTCATTTCTATAAATGACAGCCATCATTTTCTCCTAAATACTGTCTTTGGATAATGAAGATATGCAGCCATATAACATAAGAAACTGGTAAATATGTAAGCGTATTTAGTTAACAACCGGACACAATACATAATGATTTAGCATGATGCTAACGTTTTGCATTACGTTAGCTATATTCCCAAAGGAAATTTGTATTGCTCAAATGTTGGACTTTAATGGCCATCATGAGATTTCATTAGGAGACATAAATGAGACAAATTAATGTTTACAACATCAAAACTTGGGTGACCAGACGTCCTCTTTTACCCGGACATGTCCTCTTTTTGAGACTTAAAAAGAACGTCCGGGCGGAATTTCACATACGCCCTGGATTTTGTTGTACTCAAGAAGCGTTTCATTCACAAACTAGTCTTTCCTTCCTCCTATTCTGTTTGGTTTGCTTGATTGAGATGTTACGCTATATTAAATGGAGACCCAGCTGAAATCCAAGCTGGTTTCCCTTTAGGCTGCCACAAGCTCATCGATTGGCTCTGCCGTTACTTGCTAACATGTGATTGGCTGTCGCCGCTGTCAGTCCCTCAAATGGAGTCTAGACTGTAGTTTGGCCAGCAGTCCGTTTTCACCTGTAACTTGTTAACGTGTTGAGTGTTTGTTCTGCCTGTGTCACGTCAGCTAGATGTATTTTAATATCAGCGGTTTCACATTAAAATTCATTAATATTTACATTTGAGTGTGTGTCTGTGTGCATGTCTACCAGTCTGTGATAATCTATTTACATGCCTCTAAGTGTAACTATTATCAAAATAATCCACAATTTCTGCTTATTTTTACTAAAAATTAGGTATAATAAGATCTATTGACCAGACAGTCCAAACATATGTGTAACACTGGTGATAATGAGCTGAAGTGAAGTTGACTGAAAATGACTGGGTGATAGTTTTATGCTACATGCTTTTAACAGTTTATTATTTATAAATAATATGTAATAATGTGTTAATATTTTATTAATGATTCATATTAATATTAATTACTTTATTAGTCATAATAACGTTTAATAGTTATTAGTATATTATTAATAGTAACTAGTAATTATTAATAAAATATAAATCATAATTTGTCAATATTTATCAATAATTAATGTATTTGAACATGTAATACATTATACACCCCCAAGCCCCCACCACCACCACCACCACCACCACCACCAGGCTAGGTGTCCTCTTTTTCATCACCTCAGATCTGGTCACCCTAATCAAAACTGAAAAGACTATTTGAGACATTATTGACATCTGCAATGAAACTCGAGGACACGGAGATGACTTAAGCTTTTTATTCTAAGGAGAAATACCTGAGCAGTAGGAGACTGCTGCTTTCCTTCTGATCTCACTGTTGTCTAGGAGAAATGACTGTGATGTTAAGGAGGTCTCCTTCATGGTTTTTCTTTCTTCCGGGTTAGCCTTGTAGCTCCAGCACAAAACAAAAGAATATGTGGCTGATCAACAATGTTCTGGAGTCAGAGATAACTGGTCTAAATTGATTACTCATAGACATTTGCTTAAAGTTACACAAGTAAGAAGATCATGGGCTGTTTATAAAACCAGTGTAACCCAACAAGAACCTTTATTTAGCGCCATCAATTTAAAAAAAAGCTTGTGCAGGCTTTCATTTAATAAGAGAACATAATTATGGTACATTGGCTGCTGCACAGTAGTAATCAACAAACAACACACAAGCACATAAGGCTGAAGGTATCACAGCAGAAGATTGGTTCATTACAGAGCATCAATTAAAGTGATAAAGGGGATCGTGCGGCATTATTTGGGTTGTTTCGTAATCACCCAACTCTCAGCACACGCAGCCCCGAGGCCTGAGCTCTTTATGTCCTTGTGCTGAAGCCATGGGGTCATGAAGAAAAAGAAGGGAGCCCAAAACTGTCTGGGTGCATGTGCCCTGCCTTAAAATCTGCCTGCTTAATTAAATGCTGCTATGAATTATTTAGTTTCTGATGAGGAAGAGAATGGGCTCGATGAATAACTGAGTGCAACCCATCGCAACAGGAGCAGTTCTCAACACCTCTATTAGCTTAGCGTGCCAAACCAATTAGCCAGAAACAATTACACTTAGAGGCAGTGGAGCTGGACACATCCACTCTTCTGCTCTGCTGCTAGAGCAGCTTCCATTTAATTAAAGAATAAAGGTGGAGCTGGTGATCAATGATGAGTGTCCACTGATTCTAATAAATGCTATATGTAGCCCACTTCCTAAAATTGAGTTGGAGGCGCAGAGGTCATAAGCGATGCTCTAGCACAGATGGTGTTGCCTCTGAGAAGTAACAGAAGTTTATGAAGATGTATAACAGTGTATTAGGATACACTAAGCCAAAGTCAGAGGACTAGCGCCATCCAAATCCAACTGATGACTGGTGTCGGTTCCCTAAAGTTTGCATTAGAACACACCACAAGAACTACAGATCATAGAGGACAACAATGTATGCGTGAATCTTAAAAGATAATAACTGTTCATTTGAGCAGGTGGCATCAGTCACAACAAAACAAGAAACCAAGAAGACTGAACCTCAGTGCCAAGTCTCCATTACAATTCTGGAAAAGAAAGTTATCTCCACACTTACCCTCATGTATGTGGAGATGGAGATGTTCTAGCTGCTCATGCACCCGCATCCTAGCCACTTGGGTGCCTCTTGAAGACACTACTCCACCATCAACCAGATCCATGTACGTTAACTGAGATGGACCATGCCCCATTTTTGGGCTTGGCCCTCCTTCTTTTAACCACTTGACTTCGGAGGAATCCCTACCACCAGGGCCGGCACTCTACCCCCGAAGATCATGCACTATGCGTGGGGCCCCTAACATCTACGGGGGCACTAGCCCAACATTTGCTCTGCTATGGACTTCAATCTCCCACGTGGCAGAGACTTAAATGGTGGAGGGAGGCAAGATGGTGTCACATAAAGCATTTGTGCTTAGCGCACCCACATTCCTAGCACCGGTACTGCCTACCACCATGTTGAAGGGCATTCCGATTCTCCAAAGAGGTGAAGAAAGACCCTTGGTTTTCCTAAAAGCAGGCTTTGGACAACATCGTATTCAAACATGCATTGTTAAAGTTCATCACAGCTGTGAAAACCAAAGCCATGAACAGGTTAACATAAGGTAGGGTAATAAGGCAACAAGCTAACCACCTCAATGTTTGATAGTGGTTAACTCCCTTCTTCTTCTTAGGTTCTTCTTGGGTTCACACAGTTCCTTCAGCAAGTGGCGAATCATGTTATGTGAATAAGACAAGAGAAAGGAAATCAAGGCCAAGCCTTTTTTCTCACTTACTTACCCTCACCCTCCTGCCCTTCATATGTGTGTCATACATATGTAACATGAGTGGCCACTTAGGAGAATTGTGGGAAAGCAGGAGTTGTTAAAAATGGAAGGCGCCCTCGTCCTCAAACACTGGGATAACTGGAGGTGGGACTGCCACTGCAGTTTGTGACCAAAGCTCAAGACAGAGTTTGGGATATACTGCGTGAAGCTTACTATTCAGTACACATCTTCCCTTACATGACATTGAGGGTTCAAGGATCCGTTTGAAACAACTCCCTCTTCCCCTTTAAAGAACTGGGATGCCCTTCAACATGAAGGTAGTTACTCTCCCTAGGCCGAGTGTAGAGATGAAGTGTTAGAGTGACCTTCTTTTCCAAGAATTAGAGCACAGGGTTAGTAAAGTGGAAAGAACCTGTTCTGAAGTCACATGTAACAAGGAGCATCCTCCCAAAATTAGCGTAAGAGGCCTCTCTCCTCTTTGGTCTTCTGACAAAGATTTGACATGCTCCACAGATGCTGATTATCAGCAGTGGTGCAGGACGTATCAGGAAAACCGATCGGTGCTTTAACAAGGCATTGCTCAGAAGCACTGAGCTGCACTGGCGTGGTGTGTTCAGGCTTTGCAAACAAAACAGGCACTCAAAGACACCCTGTTCACCTTTAGGATCTTTATTTAGACACATTTCCAAGAAGGACCTGGCACTTACTCACCACGGTTGGTCACTTCTAATCCCTCTGCATGGGACCAGTAAATAAGGTAGGATCCCTAACACCTGAGGGACAGTGTTCTGCATGTAAGGAACCATCACAAATGCAGAACAATTTCCTGTTGTATATTGTAGAGAAAGAAATGCCTGAATATCGAGCATGTTTTTTTGGTGAGCACTGAAAACCATGTGGTGGAGGAGCATCAACCTATTAACAAGTGATGCGGGCTGCATTAGTAAAAAGCTTGCACATAAGTGAGACATTCTCTCCAGCATTAGTGCTGGTTGCCGAGCGCTTGCTTTGCACGCCTTGAACTGAGTTCTGACTACGTAACAAGATTGCATTACTTATACAGACGAGTGAATAACATCAGATTCAGAGAAAGAGATGGAAGAAAGAATGGTACACTTTCCAGTACAGTCTGGATTCGCTGTTCAGAAACAAACACACTGCTGCCAGCCCACACACACAGAGAAAGAGAGAGATGCCTGTCTTTATTTCCCCCCTGAACACCTCACTATCTCTAAGCATTATGTAATCGTGATGTGCTTTAGGCTCAAGCTGAAATCTAACAAATGCCCACAAATACCACTAAAGGTGAATTATAGTGTATATCCACATACATATGAAGGAGGTTTTAGAGCTGAGTATGTATATCATAGACACCAATGCTTTTCAACCAGTCCTGTTTCATCCTAAGGACCGCATTAATTGAATTATCCACTTATCTGAAATTACCCATGAAAACAGCAAAAAGGCCGAGATATGGACAAGACAAGCCAGCAGAGCCAATCTAAACATACCCTAGAGGGACAGCAGCTGAGGTCATGGGAAAAGCTACAGGCAACGGCACTGTGTTATCAAGTGGACACAATAAATAAAACATTGATCACAATCCTGCCAAAGCCAGTGAGCAGGCCTGGAACTAAGGCCTGCAATGTGTACACAAAATTACAGCTGAAACAGAGCTCAGAGGTTTGATATGACTGAAGTAGTGGATGTGAGAGAGTCTTCAGTCTATCAGGCTCTATACAGAGAAAATGCACAGAGGACATATGAATATAGAACACACACACACACAGAGTGAAACACAGACTCACTCAGACTCACACACTCTCTTATATGCACTGTAAGATTCACAAACACACTCACACCAAAACACACACACACACACTACAACACAACACAGGCACAGACACACACACACACACACTTTAACACAGACTCCCACAAAGAAAGACACACACACACGCACACACACTCACACACATAGTAACACAGACTCGGACAAACACACACACACACACACATATGTATATATACACCACAACACAGACACACTCACACACACACCACAACACAGGCACACACACACACACTATAACACAGACTCACACAAACACACACACACATACATGTATATATACACCAGAACACAGACACACTCACACACACACACACACACACACATATGTATACATACACCACAACATAAACACACACACACATACACACTCTATAACACAGACTCCCACAAAGGCACACACACACACACACACACACACACACCATAACACAGACTCCCACACACAGACTCAGAGACACACACACAGCAACACATGCTCTCACACACACACCTTGACTGCTTCTCCGTGTGTGACCCGGTCGAACACCATGTCGTTGACGGTGATGATCTGGTCGCCCACGCGCAGTCCCTCTCTCTCCGCCGATGATCCTGGCTCCACCAGAGACACGTAGATCCCGACTCCGTGCTCTGACCCTCCGCGGATGCTGAAGCCCAGGCCCTCGTGGCTCTTGCTGCGCTTCAGGGTCACCTGTCGCATTTCGTCGCCTGAGCGCGCGTCCTCCCTGAGCGCCGTGTCCGGGAGCGCGGGCGCTGTCCGCTCGGGCGCGGTGCTGAAATCGGGGAGCACCTGCGCAGACGCGAAGTGCACGGACGGAGATCGCGCTCGGGGCTCCACTTCCGCGGCCTCGTTCGTCGGGACCTCCGGCACGTCGTGGCCCGCCACGGCGCTGGTGAGCAGCTCCGGTTTCAGGTAGAGCCCCTCCGAGGTGTACTGGTCAAAAAGCATCTGGTCGGAGCGCGGAATGACCAGGCGCAGCATGGGCAGCAGCTGCCGTTTGCGCGGCGTGTCCAGGATCACGCGCAGCGTGCGCACCAGGTCGTACACGTTGCGCCGCGCGTGGTACGCGTTCAGGCAGTGCACGAACTGCTCGCGCTCCCCGTCGCCCAGCAGCGCGTGCAGCGAGTCATGCAGACGTTTGACGTTGGCGGAGAGCGCGCGACCACTCGAGCCCGCCGAGGTCGCGCCCGCAGAGCGCAGGGACACGCGCTCCAGCTCCGCCGCGCTCATCCCGCCGACTGGAGGAAGAGGAGGAGGAGGAGGAAGAGGGAAAAAGGGGATGAAGAGGTCAGACGGAGCGCGCGGACGTGAGCTGGAGTGGCGGCTCTGCAAGGCGCGAGGCAGAACCGCGCAAGGAGTCCGGCACGAGACTTCCGTCACAGGCAACACTGGACATCATCACTTCCGTACCGAGACTTCCTATAAACAAACAAACAAACAACGTAGTAAAGAACAGCACGTAAATGCATAAACAAATTTAAAGTGACACAAAAACTCGATAAACTAGTAATTTACATATACAAACAAACCCATAAATAAACAGATAAATAAAGAAATAAAGTCTTATAACAAGTGAAAGTTTGCACACGTTGTTAATGAACAAAATACGCAGTAAATCTGATTAAAGCTGCACAAAACGACTGAAGTCAAACCGTACAGGTCGGCTAATCGTAGTCGACTCCCGCTGAACGTGTCAAAAGCTGCTAAAACAACCCGACACAACCTCGTCCAGGAGCGCAGCGGTTCATACGAACGTTCCTGAAGCGCAGGAAGAAGAAAACTGCTCCGGAAACGTAAGAATAACACCAAACAGCGGGACGGTGACGCTCTTCACCTGCTCGCTTCTGAACTGCTCGGATTTCCTGCGCTCAGAAGAAGCCGGTGGGCTTTTCTTTTCCCCACCCCTATTCTGACAAACCCCGCCCCTCTTGTGCTATCATTGGCTGAGAAGTTTCTATTATCTAAGGCTGAGGCATTCTAGAACGTGAGTTCAGGGTGATTAATGTGCTGTAGAAGGCTGTACGCGAAGCGTTCTAGGAATGAAAACTCGCAGGCGATGCTTTCTCGAGCTGACTGTGATTTTGAACTACGAGCCAATCACAGACGGGAGGCGCGATTTGAGTAGCCAATCCAGACATGCGGTGTGGGCCGGAATACGGGTGCGGAAAAAAACCTTAACGCGCGTGGAAATGACGCAGGTGTGCGCGACTCTGTTGCCTAGAAACCCAACAACAGCGTGGTAGTATTTGGGTGAAAAAAAACGACGCGAGTTATTTTTAGTGCTGAAGGTTTAGAGAGGACAGAGAGAATGACGCGGATGGATAGCTGAAGAGAAAAAGTTCAGCGGAAAAGAACAGCTGAGAGTGAAGGGAGAAGACACTGATTAAAGATGTGAAAGCGGAGAAGAGAGGAGAGGAGAAAGAGAAGAGAGATGATTGGAGAGTATAGGAGAGGAGAGGTGAAGAGCGGAGAGGACAGATGAGGAGGCAGGATAGAAGAAGAGAGGAGAGTATAGGAGAGGAAAGAAAGAAAAGAATACATACATACATACACATATAGCGCCTTTCTAGACACCCAAGGATGCTTTACAACGACACACTTCATATACACACACTCCGGCGAGAAGCGGCAGCCAGTCGCGCACAGTGTACTCTCAACCAGTGTACTCTCAACCGTCCACCTGGAGGACTGCATCGAGCACTAGGGGGATCACCCAGCACACCGTGCCAACCATATCTGGGCATACACACATACATACACATTCATACACACACCAGGGTCATTTTTAGAGTAGCCAATTCACCTGACCTCCATGTTTTTGGACTGTGGGAGGAAACCGGAGTCCCCGGAGGAAACCCACGTAGACACGGGGAGAACATGGAAACTCCGCTCAGATAGGGACTCGAACCCAAGACCTCAGCACTGAGAGGCGAACGTGCTAACCACTAAGCCACCGTGCCACCCAAGAATAGAAGATGAAACTAAAGAATAGCTGAGAGTGAAGGGAGGAGACAATTAAAGATGTCAGAGAGGAGAGAAGAACATGAGATGAAAGTATTGGAGAGGAGAGATGAGTACAGGAGAGGAGAGAAGAGAGTATAGGAGAGGAGAGGACAGAAAAAAAGGGTGATAAAGAATGGAGAGGAGAAGAGAGGAGAGAAAGAAATGGAATGAAAGAAGAGAACAAAAAGAGAGTGTAAATTAAAGGATCTATAGGAAAGTTAAGAGGCTGAGTGAAGTATACTTTTATTCATCCTCTTAGGGAAGTTCATCTATGCATCCCAACCTTAGTAGTGAGGAATGTTAGCACACACACGTATCCGGAACAGTGTGAAGCTGCAGCACCCAGAGAGCAGTTAGAGATTAGGTGTCTTCCTAGAGAGCACTTCACCTATGGATGTTTAGGGAAGGGACAGCACAGCGTGATCAGGGGATCAAACCGGCAATGCTTTCAGTCCCAAGCTGGCTTCTCTGCCTGAGGAGAGGAGAGGAAAATAAAAGAAGATGCTGAGAGGAGAATAAAGGAAGGAGCGGAAAGGAAAAGGCTAGAAAGAAGACAAATGTATTAAATCTGAAACTTTTTGGAGTCATGGAACTAATAAAACATTTTTTTCAGAATGGCGGGCATCACTGAAAATGGTATTTTGCCATCTTTTCAAGATGAAGGGTTGATGCCATATGACTGACATTGCTGCTCTTATGTTCAGAGTATAGATCCAGCCTATACTGAACAGTGCAATTGCCTACAAAGTTAGTTGTTTTTGTGCAGGTGCGTTTCAAAGGGTACATTAAAACCTAAACTAATTCTCATCATCTGGGTGAAATGAATAGTATCAGAACATACATTTTGCTGTATGGCTTAAATCAGCTAAAAATTTGCTTCTTACATTTGTTATTAATTATTGACTTGCAAAAATGATATAGGAGTATATAATAATACAAATACTTTTTAATTATTTAAAAATTATTTTTAAATTAAATAAAAATGTGTAATAGGCTAGTTACATTTCTGATTTCAAATGTTTTTATTGAGAAGCAGAAAATATATATATAAAAAAACACCATCATTGGCTCATGCAATGCTTCGTATATTTTGTATTATAAATAACAAGGTGCACACAAGCAAGTGAAAAAAGAAAATAATAAAAATAAAATAAATAAATAATAAAAAATAATATACATACACGTACATACATATACATACATACATATACACACATACACACACATACACAAGAGTAACTAAAAAAATACCTTTATTAAATTAAATAAACAAAAACTCCCTCCCTCACCCATCCCGTCGGCTAGCTACATTTCTGTATAATTTAAATATAGTATCTATAATAATAAAACAAATTATTGTACTATAAGTATTATTCATATTCATAAGTAAAGAATTTCCCATCAGACTGAGCATAAATACAAAAATAGACCTACTTGATAACACCCTCAGTCACTTATATTATGGATAAAGAAAAGTCAATGTAACATTTAAAACAGCAGTTATTCCATTTAGTGCTGTCCAGTCTGTTTTGACTTAATAAGGGAGCTCCCTGTGAGGTATTATTGAGAGCACACACACTGTATGTCATCCCCTTAAGCTCATAAAGAAGCATTAGCCAAGGCCTTCAGCAGACGTCTACTGACTGCACCGGTCACACGTTTGCCTTAGAGCTATTTATACACTTGTATTTATAGTGGCATGTGGCTCTTCCATTTGATATGTCCTGTGTTTTCTTCGTCCTGAGCTGTGTCCTCCTAAGTTTCTGACCTATTGATTTATAACCTTTTAAGATGATGGCATTAGGAAAAATGAGCAGAGCTCTTCATTAGTTTAGAATTAGCATTCTCAGCACTGGGTCACTAGAAAAGAAATTAATGGGGAATTAAAGGATCTGAAAGACATGTATAGCTGATCATTGTGAGACATAAGCTAAGCACACAATATCTGCTTTTGGATATACCCAGACATCCCAAGTCTCCCTGAAGTTCCGGGAGTCTCTTGTATATTGATAGTGGTTACCTGACATACAATTACATACAATCTACCAGAATCTAGCAAGCATCATCCCAAAACTATGGACCAGTCAGTCAGTGGTGTGCACAGCAGAAA
>BRDA01000841.1:1487-14588 GCA_036984385.1 Crenuchus spilurus | reverse complement strand
GTGTAACCGGTCATTGACACGTAAAATAGAAAGACGAAAGACATGGGGTCGTTTTTGTTGTGTGTGTGTGTGTGTGTGTGTGTGTGTGTGTTGTTTTTGCTGGGGTACAGAAAGCAGAAAGATAAAATGCACAGTTACTGGCCAATGTGCTTACACACAGAGGAATTTGACCTCCACCTTTAACAGTAGTGAGAACATGTGCCCGAAGCGGTGGGCAGCCCCTATTCACGGCACCTGGGGGCAGTTGGGAGACTTTGCTGAAGGGCACTTCAGTCTTGACCTGACTGCACTGGCAACCTTACTGTCACAAGACCAGATCCCTAACCACCAGACCAAGCAGAGATGGCCATGGTATAGTGAGATGCCTTATGTGAAGATGATGATGTTATTGTGACACATACCAGCTACCTAAACGCCTCTTCATGGCAATGCCGTTCCCTCATCATAGGATAATGTGTCCTGCCACACTTCAGAAATTATTTAGGAATGATTTGAGGAACAGGACCAAGAGTTCAAGGACAACATCCCCAGATCTCAATCCATCAGTTGACAAACGTCACGTCTGATCTGCACAGTTCTATCTCACGTCTTACGGGTTGTAAAGGTTTTGCTGCTAAAGTCTTGGCTTGGTTTGTAGAGATCTTGTAGAGTTCATGCCTCAGTGGGTCAGAGCTGTTTTGGTGGTATGAGGAAGATCATTTGAATGATATTACTGATGTCCATTAATATATAAGTGTTTTCTTCTGAGGATCCCTGTTTTTCAGTGTACACAGTGTGTTTACACTGAAGAGCCATGTTTAAAAATGTACATTATTGAGTGACTGAAGAAGGAAAAAGCACCACGACAGCCTCCTTTTTTCTAAGTGTTCACAGCCTGATTTAACTTTGTTAAACAGATGCTGGCACAAGTTGTAGCTGCTGTGCATAAACTTAGCAAAGCTTCTAATGTGTTTAATTACGTTCTGCCCCATGTTTTAACTGCTGGAGCAGCGCTGGGGTTGCTTGTAATTGCTGTGAATTCCCTCCACTAAAAGAAGATGAAGAATTTAAAGGGTGATAAAACACTTCAGTTGAATTCATGTTTTTTTACAGGAGTTCGGACCCAAAAAAGGATGAGAAAGTTCATATTCTGACGACACGCTGAACAGATTTGACAGAACGTGAGCCATTGTTCGGGTTCTAGGGGAAGAAGGAGGAGTGATAATGGGGCGGAAGAAGATCCAGATCAGTCGCATTGTGGATGAAAGGAACAGACAGGTGAGAGTGGTTCTTCTGGACCTATGAGGATATAAAGTACACTGTTATAGCAGCACACAGCTCAGCATCCTCTATCAGCTGTTCTGCTGAAGGCTTTGCATAGTGATTACTAGTCACTAAAAGATTTGGGTGTAGAGGAGAACAGTCCTTCAGTAAAACTGTAACTTTTGGTTTATAAATACATTTTACTTGAATATTATTAACATTTAAAAGTCACTCTCCTCGATCAGATGACTTACATTTTACATTTGAGGCATTTAGCAGACGCTTTTATCCAAAGCGACTTACAATTGGGGATTAGGTGCCTTGCTCAAGGGCACTTCAGTCGTGACCTGCCTGGGGATCGAACCAGCAACCTTCAGTTTACCAGACCAGATCCTTAACCACTAGGCCACGGCTGCCCAATGACTTGCCAAAATGACTTGACTAATTTGTGTGAGGACCCGTATTGGCAATTAGCTGCCCTGTAATCTTAAAAAAAAATTATTTGTTGAAAATTGTAAATTTTACTTCTATATACTTGAGTTAGTTACATTTTTTACTTTAATCTCCATACTCGCACTTTAAATCTGAATTCTAAAATTCTGTACAAGTACAAAGTCCTATTTCTCTGAACTTTTTACACCTCTGCTTGTAAACCCCACCCCGTCCGGAAAACAACCTGGATCACTTTTATGTTTGACTCAAATCTAAATCAAATCAAATCAATTTTTTCTCACATCACAGGACACAGGTGTGAAGACGAGTGAAAATCTTAGGTGTGTAGTATCTGCAGTACTAATACAACGAAAGATTATAATAATAATAATAATTATATACATAAACAGTGATTATTTACACATTAGTAGCCACCAGTATTGCACATATCTGATATATAGTGTTTTTGTTGTTTTTTTCCATATGAGTTGTGGATTAGATTTTAAATCAAATTTTACATAATTTTTTTAAATACACACACACACACACACACACACACACACACACACACACACACACACACACACACACTACCAGTCAAAAGTCCAAGCTCTACCAGAACTACCTCTGGAAAAAACGACAAGATGGTCAGCTTGAAAACATGGAGTGGAGCACAGTCTCCAGACTTAAACCCCATTCAGCTGATTTGGGATGAAGTGAAAAGCAAAGCAAACCTACAAGAGCCAACATTTATGTGAGGTTCTGCAGCAGATTAGTGAAGAACTGTCTGAAGAATGTTTGATGTCTGTTGTAGAAAGAATGTCACGAGTGTGTTCAGCTGTTATATCTGACATAGGTGCAGCTTTGTGTCCAAAGTTTAGAGACATTTTGTCTGTAAACTGATGATAACACTTTTGACTGGTAGTGTATATGTCTAAATAAAAGCTAACGTAGATGTATGTGGCTGTGTGCTGCTGTGTGCACTGACTACTCTTTTTGCCCTGGTTGGCTGATGAGGTTGTGGAGAATGTTTGTGTGTGTTTCTGAGAGGAGACTTAGTGGCCGCACACTGGAGCGCTTGTCCTGCGTCTCACTGGACCTGCTGTCCCTGTGGTGTGGTTGCAGTAATTAGAAGAGTCTATGGCTCTGTATCTCTCATTAGCCCGCCGAGCCAGTCTGAGGAAGCATACAGGGTCTCTCTCTCTTTCTCTCTTTCTTTCTCTCTCTCTCTAAACTCTGATGGCCATCACTCAAGCTGAAGCCGCAGAACTAGGCTGGAATTTGTGCAGTCTGCCCCTCGCTCTAAATATAAGCCCTCACACCAGCACAACAAACCATATCTTGTCTAGAGTGCTTGTTTGCTATATTATGGGCTCAGTACACACAGAGTCCATTTTATTGAAATAATTTAACATTTGCCCATAAGCCATTTGCAGGTGAATGTTTATTTCTAGTTAATGAAGACGAGCACAAGCCTCCTCCGTTGCGTGTGATACAGCCACCATCTCTTTTCAAACTACCGCTGATACACCGTCACTGGGGAGCCAACGTGCTCAGAGGAAAGCTCAGGATACCCAGCTCTGAATGGACCAATCAGTAGACGCCTGAGCCAGCGGACATTGAAGTCCAAGTAAGATGGCGCTCTCTCCCCTGCACTGATAAGTAATATCGACTGGCTCAGGTGTCTGTCAGGTGATCCATCAGAGCTGTGCTTTCCTCTGGGCGTGTTGTATCAACAGCAGCTGGAAAAGAGGCGGGGCTTAACTTCACATGCATTGGAGGAGGCCTGTGTTAGTCTGCAGCTTCCTAGAGTCAGAAACATTACAAGTGATAGAGAGAGTCAACGAATGGGCGGGTCTGTTGGCTACCAAAATCCAGTAAACATAATAGAAAAAATACAAATTGTGATTGATCCCCTGCTCTGATCATCATCATCATACATAGTTAACAACATATGTTTTTAATGAAACTGGATTCATTTTACTTTTCTCTTGTGAATTGTATCTTTGTGAAATCATCATTTTGGAGATGTAAGGTTTTACAATGAGGAGTTGAAATGAATACTAGTGTTAAGTTTAGATGCAGTGAATCACAGCTTACTGCAGAAGTTTAGACGTAGCTCATCTTTAGTTCATTCCAGTGGAGCATCGTTATTGTGATACATTAATGATGGTATTCAAAATGAATCAAATATGGTCATGTTTCTGCAGCTTCTGCTGACAGCAAAATCAAATATCACTGAATTATCCCCCCCAAAAAAGCTCAGCACGGGAGCCTGAAAAAGTACTAACAGAGAAACCTGCCCTGAAAAGTGCTTCATTCAAATCACTTAAAGTGTTTTTTAATTTGTGACATTAACACAGTTACTGACAAACTGAATTCAACTGCAAGACAAAATGTCAGTGATGTAAAATCAAGTAAATGTAATTGATCTTACTTATGCTGTATAAGTGTAATACGTCTTGTGTGTATAAAGTAATTATCACTGGTTTTCACAGTGAATCTCATAGCACCATGCCTGCTCAGACGAAAATGTTCCCAGCTAAGCTACATGCAGCCTGTTTCTCAGCAGCGGAGAGGTGGAAGGTTTGGGATTCCTCGGGGAGGGGTGATAATTGGCAGGGAACATGATGAGATCTGGCAACCCTGACAGCTGGGCTCTGTCACACTGTCATGAACAAAAGAAGAGAACTGTGTTCTCATGACTCTTCTAATGAGGCCATTACAGACATATATCTCCAAGGGCAGGAAATTACAGCCTCAACACCTAGAGTCTAGAATATGAGTCTAGAAAAGCTCAACTCTAGAACACGCTCTGCTTAACGTACAGTATTTATATTCAGTTAAAAATGACATTTTCAGCCTGAGAGGCTCAGCGGATTAAGGTGTTGTCACTATGATCTGAGGATGACGAGTTCAAATCCGGATCGCTCCATCGACAGTCGGGGCCTGAGTGCAAAACTGGCTGTGCTCTCTCCAGGAGGGTAAGATGGCACTCTCTCCCCAGCACTACTAAGTAATGTTGGCTGGCTCAGGCATCTGCCAGGTGATCCATCAGAACTGGGGATCCTGCACTTTCCTCTGAGCACGTTGGCGATGTATTGGTAGCAGTAGGAAAAGAGGCGGAGCTTCAATTCACATACATCAGAGGAGGCCTGTGTTAGTCTGCACCCTCCTAGAGTCAGAGACATTACAAGTGATAGAGAGAGTCAACGAATGGGCGGGTCATGGCAAACAAAAACATTGGGGAGAAAAATGACATTTACACATTTTTCATATCTTTTTTTTTAGTTTTGCACAAGGTTAATGTAGCTAACCAGTAATTAATGTTTACAGACACAAAATAAGTTAATTTAAATCAACCTGTTTACATGGTGTCTGAGACTGTATAACATCTATCAAACTGGACAAATGCTACTGTAACTAGTGGCTATAAACATCCACTGCTGGTTAGATACTACTGTTTTTGGTCTTAAAGTGCATTCATCATAATGTTGGGAATGTATTGGAACAGGTCTCTAAAGTTGAGCTGAAACCTCTTTGCCGTGTTATGGCTAAACCTGCATTATAAGGCCATTTTCTCTTTTATTTCTCATCTGCTCTACTCTCTAGGTAACCTTCACCAAGAGGAAGTTTGGCCTGATGAAGAAAGCCTATGAGCTGAGTGTTCTGTGTGACTGTGAGATAGCCCTCATTATCTTCAACAGCTCCAATAAGCTCTTCCAGTATGCAAGCACAGACATGGACAAAGTCTTGCTGAAATACACTGAGTACAACGAGCCTCACGAGAGCAGGACCAACTCAGATATTGTGGAGGTGAGTGGCTACATTTGACATAGCAGCATCACATTCTGTATGTTTAAGGAACTAAGAGTTCAGATAACCAGTAATATTGGCCAGTGTGGCCAAAAGTTAAATGAATGTATTTTAGTTTACAGTGCTTTTTAAGAGTGGTGTGAACCAACCATGAATTATCTAATACGACACTCAAAAAGTCTTAAATAAACCTGCATGTCATTCTTAGTGATTTGTGTTACATTTTTAATGATCTTTTTATTTTCCTTATTGTCTTTCGTAGTTCATAAAAACGTTTTAGGTTAAATGCTTAATGCTCTAAAATCAAGTGTATCATATTTGATACATAGTTGAGCTTTAAAACATTTTCATTTATTATTATATGAATAATAATGTTTTATATTTTAATGAATTAAATAAAGAAGAAAACATGAAATGTAAAAGCAGATACATGTATTTTGTCCCCTGGTGGACTACTTGTGCACTGCATGCATCAGAGGGTACATGCAGATTTTGAAATTACTTAATTAATAAATGAGTGGAAACTCAATGTATGAGGCTAAACGGGGTTCTGTGTGTTTTTGTGTATTTTGACAATGTGCTGTGAGCAATAGATTCTGGATGTATCAAATATGATACAAATTCTATATTCTATGTTATTTGATTTCTTTTTTGTAATTAGTCAGAAGGTCAAATGAACACACCATTATCAACAAATTAGAGTTTTCTTGCATTTCTTTGATGGTTCAGGCTTTATATGGTTAGAAAACAGTGAATGGATGTAGCTTTATAGCAGAATTAAATGAATCAATTGGTCACAATAATAAAATGTTATAACAACTCAGTTCTTGCCAAAACTAGTAAACTGATGATGTAACATGTACCACTTGACACATTAAAATTAAACATGCAAATAGTCAGTGTAGCCTTATATCAGCCTGTCATGTCAGCCAAATGAGACGTCAGCCGGATTGTAGCTATTTTCCTCCACCTCCCACTGTCCTGTTATGGTGTCAAAGAAGCAGAAGAGATGATTACTGAAGGCTAATAAATATGTTCAGTGAGTTTGCTCACCACACATGAACTACTATTACTACCATTATATTATAGTCATTAGTTTTGGTTGAAACAGGGATGTTGCTACAATAGTGAAAAAGTGCCTTTTTGCATCTCAGCCCTGTTCATCTCTATATCACTTCAGACATGAGGAGTCAGTAAGACATTTTCTGTTTAAATGTGTAATTGAATTTGATATGAATAGAGCTGTGAATTGACTGTAAATAGATTAGAATAAAGTAGGCAGGGCTGTCTTGTCTGGGAATGCAGACTGCTTTTGCTGATGCTGCGTTATATTTGGTGTGTGGTTCGTCCCTCGTTTGGCCATGATGCTTTAGGTAATTATGAATCAGTCAGTCATCCTGGTAGCATGTCCTCAGATTGCTATCCTGACCTTCACATTACCTCCATTTGCTATTAGCTATTAGCAGATCGTCTTGTCCAGTACTGCTTTGTCCTTGCTTGTAGTCATTACTCGTTTAGTCCACCACGGTGTGTGAAATCTAATATGTACATATCTGATTACAAAAAGCATTTCATTGATCTTTTTTCAGAATGAACACATGTTTACTGTGCTTGACTTTGTTTATTTAAAATGAATAATACATGCTAATCAACATCCCTGTTTCATCATTATGATGTACACTACATTTGGGGTCATCCATTAATTTGAACGTTTCCCATGACAACCCACTTTTACTCTAGAAGTAAATGATTTTTTCTTAGCCGTTTGGAGACTATGATAAGATGCTGCTGCTCCAGGTACTCAGTGTAGTATGGTAGAAGGGTCAGGTAGGCCAGTGTTTGTATTTTATCTCAGTTTTTTTGCCCCACACAAACTTTAGAACAGATCTTTACTGTCCACTAGAAGTTTAGCACAAGACACATGGAAAGAGGCATCATGAAAAAGGAATATCATCAACATGTGCTTTGAGCTACCATTAGTGCTATATCACTTATTTCAGTCATATTAAACAAGATAACCTTTCTGTAGATAGAAATGTTTGCACATATCTCCTATTCTAGTGATTAATAATGCTCATTGAGAATCTTTACACTAATATCAACAGAATTCCTACATCCCATGATATTTTGTGCAAAATAGAAGATTGAGAATCTGATTGATTATGGATTTTATCATAGTTTCAAAACGACTAGAAATAAAAATAGGTGATGCCAAAGAACATTCTGACACCAAACTTTTGAGCAGTTGTGTAAACATACTTATTCCAGTTTTATGCCAAATTACTACTTTTAACTTATGATAGTTTGATACGTAATGTTAGTGTTTCAAAATATGAACAGTATTTAATCTATTAGCATTAAAGTGCCTATATTCTACATTATTTTATTTCAAGGTCAGCTTCTGATGTTTGTCTGGGTTTATACATTAAAAGAGTCATAAATCATTTTTACTAACTTTTTTTTAGCACAGGGGTGTCCAAACCTTTCTTGTCAGAAGGCCAGAAGGAGAAAAATATGTGTAGTCACGGCCCACAGACTCGTGGTACTATAAGAGTTTTTTGGTGGTCATGGTACATTTTTAAAGTAGTCCAAAAACCAAAATTCCTCCAGCTCAGAAAATTTACTTGCATTTATTTAAAAAAGCCCAATTTTGTGTGAAAACTGCAAACCTGGCAACTCTGAAGCCAAGGCACCAGTGTAGCTATAGTTACTCATACCTTCATTGTTACCACAGAAACTTAATACATTTGTCATGTCTGAAGGCGCAAATCCGATCTGATCACTTACAAATAATAGAGCGGACTTTCATCTCAATTCAGACAGTCAATAGTGCAGACAGTTAAAAGTGCATAGAGTCTTTCGACTGCAGTCTGAAAATAGATGTAATGACAGATATGTAGCAATTACATTATCCAGTTTGGTGGCACTGGCTCAGAGTGCTTCCTGATGTATAATGCAGTGCAACTTCACAGCCTCACCTCCAGACTCACCATGGAAGCCATTCTGTTTCACTCACATGTCATGGCTGGAGTTCCGTCAGTGGTGACTCCACCCATCTGAGCCATGTTGGTGGCATCAGCACTTTCATTACAAGCGACTGAATAAAAATCAAATGCACAGGCTATCTGCTAGCTGTTTCACCTTCTGTACACCAGTACCTGACCTGAAAGAGTGATGCTTCATTTCATAAAGTCTCTTAACATAATACTCCTTCATTACAGAAACTGTTTCTTGACAAATTAAACACACTTCACTCTGAACTCAGTGAACAATTTTTTTTGGAGCCGTTATGTCTACCCAAAAGCTCAGGAACAGTAATGTAGGTGTTACGTTGTTGACATTTTGTCTTAAAGGGGGAAAAGGAGATGTGGAGTATTTTAAATGGTTTTACGTGACAATGACAACCAGTGCATTACAGACCTGACATTTTGTATAACCTGCTTAACAGCTGGCCAACTATTTTATTTCTAAAATATGTTGCGGGCCAAAAATGGTAACGAGGAAATGTCTTTCCCCCAGTTAAAAGAAAGAAACACAAAATTCATCTCTCTTATAATGCTGTCACACCCCAACCTTTACATCTCTTTTTGATCAATTCTGTTATATCAAAAAATATTTCTATTATCTAAATGTTCTAAATCGTTCTTTACAAAAGAGTTCTTCAAACCAAATCATGATCAGGGCAAAGCGTTAACCCCCATTTCTGAATGTAAATGCCAATGTAGTTCAAGGAAGAGAACCATACAGCAGTCTGGAGTTTACAGTATTTTTTAAAAATAAAGATCTTGTTACTTATAGTTAATGATTACTGTTTTGTGACAGATAAGGTAGTTATATGACTAATATTATTAATATATGGTATTACTATTGAGGTAAAAATAATAATTCTGTTAGGCATGATAAATATTATTTAAATGTATGATTGATCTCAATATATTATAGAAATTCATTTAACAGACTTTTCTTCAACAGCAAACCTAAAGAAATGGTATGTGGCAAAGGCAATAAAAAGTGAATGATATAGAATATGGCAATATTTAGGAAAGTCGTTTGGGTTTATGTCTGAGGGCTTTTTAATCATTTGGGGAGCTGGCAGATTTCCAACACAAAATGGGTATGTACTTTCTATAAATCCTTTTGGGATTTGAACCCAAGAAGAGTGGATGGTTCACATGAAATGATGCAGGCATTTCTTACTGCAACCATGTGTTGACGAACACATCGAAAGGAAGTGCTGCTAACAGGCAAGAGCTAAAAATACAGGCAGGGTGCTAAAACACACAGAAACCTGAGATGCTATCAGTGGAGGACCTGGCGCATATGTTTGGCAGAGTCTGTCCGTGTTTGCCCGCTGCTAATGGGACATTTAGAAAAATTGGAATCACTTAAGCTATGTGGACGGGGAAGGCGATACATATGACACTTCATGTTTATTTCTTTGTTTATGTATCAGTTTACTGTTACACATTAATATACAGTTTATGATTTTGGGATTTATAGTGAGAAGCTCCACTTCCTCCAGTTGCATAATTTAGAAATACAAAATTAATGTTATGTAATTGATAAATAATGCTTCGATGCTATACTGGAATAAGAAATCAAGCGGGTAGGTGTTCCACAAAGTGAGGTTTTTAGTATTCTGGATCAGACTGTCCCACCGCTGGGAAAATTCTGTAAAAACATTCCCTGGAAAGCTTAAAGGGTCTACCTTTCAAATATACAGTGGCGTAAACAAATATAAATTTGTGAACCCTTTATAATTTTCTATATTTCTGCCTAAATATGACATAAAACATCAGATTTTCACTGATTTTTATTTTTATAGAGTCCTAAAAGTAGATAAAGAGAACCCAGTTAAACAAATGAGACACAAATATTATACTTGATCATTTATTTATTGAGGAAAATGATCCAGTATGACATATTTGTGAGAGACAAAATTATGTGAACCTTTGCTTTCAGTATCTGCTGTGACCCCCCTTTACAGCAATAACTGTAACTAAACATTTCTGTAACTGTTCTTTAAACGTTCTTTGGTAGAACGACTTGTGTGTTTAGGGTCGTTTTCTTGCTGTATGACCCACCTTCTCTTGAGATTCAGTTGATGGACAGATGTCCTGACATTTTCTTTAGAATTCTCTGATATAATTCACAATTCATCAGTTCATCAATGCTGACAAGCCGTCCTGACCCAGATGCAGCAAAACAGGCCCAAACCTGATACTACCACCACCATGTTTCACAGATAATAAGGTTCTTATGCTGAATGCAGTGTTTTCTTTTCTCCAAACATAACACTTTTCATTTAAACCAAAGTTTATTTTTGGTCTCATCCGTCCACAAAACATTGTTTTTGTTTTTTCATGTTCTTTTTGGAGAGCAGTGGTATTAACAGCTCTTTTTCTGAGGTCCTCAAAAATCTCCTTTGTATGTGCCATGATACCCAAACATGTGGTGAAGTGTAGACTTTGATAGATCTCTGTTCTTTAAATTAAACAGGTGCCACTCACACCTGATTGTCATTGATTGAAAACACCTGACTCTAATTTTACCTTCAAATTAACTGCTGATCTTAGAGGTTCACATACTTTTGCCTCTCACAAATATGTCATATTGGATCATTTTCCTCAATAAATAAATGAGCAATTATAATATTTTGTCTTATTTGTATAACTGGGTTCTCTTTATCTACTTTAAAGACTTGTGCGAACATCTGATGATGTTTTAGATAATTTTTATGCAGAAATATAGAACATTCTAAAGGGTTCACAAACTTTCAAGCACCACTGCATATACGGTGAATCAAAATATATTTTGTGATAGAAGCTTAAATAAGCAGAGACGCATTTTTCACCGTGAGTCAGAGCGCAGCTCTTTTTTTCACCCACTCACGTGATCTGTCATTCATATGATAATGACATGGTAATTCCAGACATCCCATTGATTTGCGGGCCAGGAATGTTTGAAGACACCCATTTGGTCTCTATAAACAAAAGATTGCTACACCTGACCTCTCACCTAGGTGTTCACACCTATCTCATGAATATAAATTGTAGGGTTAGTGGCTCAGTGAAAACACTGTCAACTCACATTAGTTAAGCTTTAGAAATAAAACCACATACAATTTGTAAAAACTGTAATGAGCAGTCTGTAGCCAACACCTCTGTTTATTCAGTTCTGAGCTCAAAAGTCTTGGTTAGAAATGTTGAGTGTTTTTTTCACAATATATCAGCACACCTGAAAACAGGTTTTTGGAAAGTCTAAGTTTAGAGCAGATTTAATCAAAATATAGATTTATGACACACTTACTGTTCTGACACTGTTGTTGCTGAGTTTGTGCTGAACAGAAGCCTGTGTAACAGTATTATTTTAGATGTGTGTAATTTGTAAAAAGTCCCCTCAGACTCCAGAAGCTCTCTTAAAGTCTTAAGGACCTGTATGTGATACTGTCATTATTACATAGCATACATATTACCTTGGTAGTTGTCACCTATATCTATAGTATTTTAAATAATACAGTTGCAAGTAAAGTGAACCCTGGATTACATGCACTGATTACTAATAAAACATGGTCTGATCATTGTCGGTCAGAATTATAGACAAACACTAATAACAGCTATACTATTCATGTCCTCTTTAATGTTTTGAGAAAACATGTACAGATAAGAAAAATGTAAATATTGAATTTAATACCATGTAAATCTCCCTTCTACCTGCATATGAGATTTGTACAATGCAGAGGAGAAATATTAGACCATTCCTCCCTGCAAGTGTGATTCAGTTCATCAATATTTCTGGGATAGTTTCCATACACAGCCCTCTTCATGTCACACCACAGCATCTTGAAAGGGTTGAGGTCAAGACACTTCCACACACATCTCCTTTTCAACTCTTTATTTAGTTGTGTGCTTTGTCACTGTCTCTTCAACTTAAGGTCATGGACTGCTGTCCTTACATTCTCTTGTAAACTGCTTTGATATACCTTTAAATATATTGTTGCCTGAATTATCTCAACACATCCAGTGGAGAAACACAACAGCCCCAAACCATGATACTCCCTCCACCACGCTTCACAGCTGGGGTGATGTTTTGTTGTTGGAGTGCGCTGTTCTCCCTCCTCCACATGCAGCGCTGTGAAAAAACACTTTCACCCTAGTCACTAATTACTCAGTAATGTTCAGAAATTACAGTCAACGTAAGAAAAGAATGTCAATCAAAATGCTGTTTCCTATGAGCTAGGCATGTAGGCCACTCCGGTGAAAAAGATCATTTGTGTTTAGAATTTCATTCAAAAAGGTAAACTGTCATATATGTTATAGTCATTACAAATGAAAAGTGACATGTTTCAAGTCTTTTTTCATTTACTCAAACTTAATGTCACTTTGTGTGTAATTAATGAATATAAATATTTTCTTTTTTTATGAACAACAATGAACTTGTTCATGAAATGCAATGTTTTGATGTGACATTGTAAACTTTTATTTGTTATGTCATGTCATGTCACACGCCGTCATCTCTTCGTGATGGTAGGCTGCACAGACGAGTCACTTCCCTCCAATGCCATCTGTCTCTGGTTGCTTGTAGCAGGCTAGCACCTGATAATCCAGTCCA
>BRDA01000837.1:784-18168 GCA_036984385.1 Crenuchus spilurus | reverse complement strand
ACACACACAACACAAGCTAACAAACACAGCACAAGCTAACAAACACAGCACCAGTTAACAAACACAACACAAGCTAACACAAACACAACTAAAGCTAACAAACATAACACAAGATTACACACACAATCACAAGTTAATGAGCAAAATACAAGCTAACTAACTCGACACAAGCTAAATCAAACACATCACAAGCTAACAAGCATAACACAAACTAACACAACACAAGCTAACACACAACACAAGCTAACACAACACAAGCTAACACATCACAAGCTAACACAAATACAACACAAGTTAACATAACAGAAGCTAACACACACAACACAAGCTAACACAAAAACAACACAAACACGCACACAACACAAGGTAACAAATACAACACACACTGACATACACAGCACAACCTAACACACATAACACAAGCTAGCACACACAACACAAGCTAACAAATACAACACAAATTAACAAACACAAAGTTGTAGGCTTCATCAACATGTGTAGTTTTAGTAAAGGTTTTGCTTGTAGTTTGTTGTCTTCTTCCGTGTCACCTCTAAACTGTAACTGTGCTGGTGAATCTGTGTTTTTCTTCATTAGAACAAGTAAAGTGTTTTTATTTTATTTTATTTTAATGTATTTATTTATTTTTGCCATTTTCTGCTGAATCATTTTGGTTGCGAAATATTCGGTGCATCCATATAAAACATATAAAATATTGAAATCCTCATAAATATAAAAGAGTGCAGATAAGATGATTATGACTTGAAAATACCCAAGAAGAGTAGAAAAATACAATGTAACAGAGTAAATTTAGCATAACTGTCCTGCTATACCTGCTAAGGTAAGATCTCACCTGAAGCAAATGCCATTTTGGTAGTATGGAATGATAATTAAAACACTAGTTCCACCTTGAAGTGATAAATATGTGATATTCTGTAACTGTCACTTAAAACCTTTGGCCTAGACCTTAAGCAAACACAAAAGAGAATGGAGGATATGGAGATGAAGAATGCTGATGTGTCTCACCACCTCACTGAAAATGAACTGAGAAGACAACAAAATTAATCGTCAGTGTGCCACTAGTTATGAAGTACAGTGTAATATGTTTCATTTTTAATTGACACTCTTGAGAGTTGCAGTAGTTGTAAACTGTTTGTCTTCTATTAAAATAACACATTCTTCCCTGAAAAACAATGTTTTAGCCAGGGAGTCTCCAAACATCCTTCCACTCTCCTGTAATTTGTGTTGAATTATTTTTTATCTTCTCTTTTCTCCGTTCTTAATTGTGCTTTTTTCCTGCATTCTTGCAATAAGAACATTAAAGTGTAATGACTGTAAATAAATACAGACAATCACATAAAGGTGCATCTAAAGAAATTAGAATATCACCAGAGTTGATTTATTGCAGTAATTCAATGAAAAAGTTTAACTCATATATTATACAGATTCATTACACAATGAAACCCCAAAATTCAGTATCTCAAAACAGTAGAATATTAAAAATTAAAGACCAATTCAAACAATGTTTTTTTAAAATACATAAATGTTATTCTGCTGAGAAGAATGTACAGTACAGGTGTTGGTCATAAAATTAGAATATCATGAAAAAGTTTATTTATTTCACTAATTTCATTCAAAAAGTGAAACTTGTAAATTATATTCATTCATTACACACAGACTGATGTATTTCAAATGTTTATTTTTTTATTTATTTTGATGATTATGACAACTAATGAGAATCCTAAATTCAGTATGAATTAATTATGGCATGGAGGTGATCAGCCTGTGGCACTGTTGAGGTGGTATGGAGGTGATCAGCCTGTGACACTGTTGAGGTGGCATGGAGGTGATCAGCCTGTGACACTGTTGAGGTGGTATGGAGGTGATCAGCCTGTGGCACTGTTGAGGTGGTATGGAGGTGATCAGCCTGTGGCACTGTTGAGGTGGCATGGAGGTGATCAGCCTGTGGCACTGTTGAGCTGGTATTGAAGCCCAGGTTGCTTTTATAGCGGCCTTCAGCTCGTCTGCATTGTTGGGTCTGGTGTCCCTCATCTTCCTCTTGACAGTAGCTCATAGATGCTCTGTGGGGTTTAGCTCAGGTGAGTTTACTGCCCAGCACAGTGATACTGTGGTTATTAAACCAGGTGTTGGTACTGTTGGCAGTGTGGGCAGTGCCAAGTCCTGCTGGATAAATTAAATCCACACCTCCATAAAGCTTGTCAGCAGATGGAAGCATGAAATGCTCTAAAATGTCCTGGTAGATGCTGTGCTGACTTTGGACTTGATATAACACAGTGGACCAACACCAGCAGATGACATAACTCCTCAAACCATCACTGATTGTAAACTTCACACTAGACCTCAAGTAGCTTGGATTATGTGTCTCCACTCGTCCTTCAGACTCTGAGACCTTGATTTATAAATGAAGTACAACATTTATTTTTTAATTTATTTATAAGGTTTGTTTGTGATATTAGATTTTTTTAGATGCACTTGTAATTCAAAGGAAAGAAACAGAATGATTAATTCTTGTTTTAAAGTTTGTAAACTTTACAAACTTTACTTGTTTAAACTAGTAAAGTTTGCTGGTTTTAAATTAATAGCAAGAGATCATGAACAAATTGAATGCATTCAAATGCCTGTACATGTACTGTATTTATTTCCTTTATAACAGAATCAGAAAAAATAGACCATGGAGTTTGATTTAAGAATAATGTTTATCAGCATATGAGATTCGTGATTTTGGGTCTTGGATTACATTTTTTTAAATCTCCTGACAGAATCCTCCACAGCCATCAGGTTCATGTGTCACTTGTCTCTTTTTTATTGTACATTTTTGACCCAAAATTTTTCCAATGTAGTGGTAGCCAATCGGCCCAGCTATCCACTAGGACTCTCCCAATCACTTATAATGTCTCTGACTCTAGGAGGGTGAAGACTAGCACAAACCTCCTCTGATGCATGTGTCAGCCATCACTTCTTTTCTCATTTCTGCTGATAGATCATCAGTGGGCAGCCAACAAGCTCAGAGGAAGCACAGGATCCCCAGCTCTGATTCATCAGCTAACAGACACCTAAGCCAGCGGACATTACATAGTAGTGATGGGGAGAGAGCGCCATCTACCCACCCAGAGAGAGCACAGTCAGTTTTCCTATCTCGGGCCCTATCAATGTCAAGCAGCATGAGCGGGATTCAAACCCTGAAAAGTTTAAAATTACATCCTTTCCTTTAACTTGCTTCTCTTTCTTTTAACCAGGTGTGCCCAGTCCTGGAGAGGCTTGAAGTTTAGCTCCAAACTTAATCAAACACACATGATCCAAGATTTCAGGGTGAAGATAAGAGTCAGGTGTATTGGGTCTGAATTCTCCTGGTGGTCGGTCTCCAGGACCAGGACTAGGTACCAGTGCTTTAGTCTTAAAAGTCATTTATTAAAACAAATCCAGCATTCCTCATGCTTGTATAACCTTTAACCTTCTGTCATTTCTGACTGATTTGTCTGAAAAAAGTGTATTGTATTATTTTACAATCATCTATAAGATATTAATGCTTAAAATGCATGTTGAGGAGAATAGAATGAACACATATATATGAACTGTATCTAAATACATAACACAGGCAGTGATGTTTCCAATAAAAGCATCATGTAAAGCTGGAGATCCTTTATTCTATATGTCTTCTTTACAAATGACATGTATTTGAGAGGCCCAGAAGATCATGTTCCAAGTCAAACAGAACAACTGTCAATCAGACTACCAGACATCTGTCAAGCCTAATCATTTGTTATTAATAATTCTGATAATGTTTCCTTGGTGTGTCTATCCCCATCAGTCATAATTAACCATTTCTGCAAACTTAAACCCTCATTAGGGTTAATTTTAGCCCTGAGTAGCTGTCTGTGATGTCTTGAGGTCAGATTAAATGTTAATCCAGTGACGCTGTCATGGCCAGGTTACGATCACAGTTAAAGGTTAGGGGAAGGGGTTAAGGAGGCTATGGGGTTAATGACTGTTTGCAGATCGGATATACAGCCAGTATATGGGCCCCAAGGTTGAGGCTAAGGTTAGAAATCTACCAATACCTGATAGCCAGACGACAAACACATCGGTAAAAACGGCAAAGTGCCACCGTCGGATCATTTCACTGGCATTAGAGACACTTAACGTGAAGGGAAAAAGGGAACTGACACCACGCCTCCCTGTTTCGCTCTGTCCACTGAGATCCCTCTCCCTTTACCTTTCTCACTCCATCACTGTGATAGCTGAGTCTGATAAGTGGTTTCTTGTGACTCTCTTACCATGATCCAATTCAGGTGTGGAGCTGCATGCAGTATGAGACAGAGAGAGAGAGAAAGAGAAAGAAAGAGAGAGAGAGAGAGAGAGGCTACAATAGGACACAAGAATTGGCACATAGCCTGTAATAAGCCACAACTAAGGGTGCATGTACCTTGTTAACACTGCTTCTCAGGGCATTGTTTGCCAAGTTAGAACTACTGAGGCCAACTAAGGGTTGGCATCAAATCCCTTTATCAGGTGGCGCACCAAAGGCCTTAATTTTGGAGCATGTTGCAGTATGTTGTTCATATTCTGTGCTGTTAGACTTTTATACTAAACCAAATTACATGTAAACATGACTGCATTAGTGTGGATATCATGGAATTAGTCAAGTCAGCCATTCTCATACGATAAATAACAAGACACCAGGGCTCAATACCATTGTATTTCACTCCTGCCAATGAAACAGCATTTTTTAAACTCATCTTTTATCTGAATGGTTGATTAGCACAGGTACTAACTGTTATACATATGCCTCAAATAGAAATAAAACTTATTCTATATCATTTTATACATTACTTAAAATACTGTGCTATGTATTTATTTATAAAGCTTATGTTCAATACTTAATTCACCAAGGTGCAATTATACCATTTACAGTTATAAACAGTTATTTAGTTGTAAATATTGCTCAGAGTTGTTTTTAATATGTTGTATTATAATCTCTATATTGCTAAAAATGTCTCTAATGCCTGACTTTAAATATAATTTCTCTGTTAATTAGCTGTGACCTCTGACACTGTTAAAGATGAATTGTGTAAATGTACATGTAGCACTAAATAAGCAGTTTAAATAATGTTGTAGTTGTAAATATACCCAGATGTACTGAAAAGCTGAATTTACCGTGCAGGCCTATCTTGTGATCGGGGTTGGAATGTAGGTGTGTTATCTTGTACCTCCTACTTCATGTCCACTCTTCATGTCTGTCGTCATGTTGACAGGTGAGCTGTATGTCATGAGAAAGGCGCAGACAGTGATGCTAGTGGAGAAGTCCAGCGTGTGAGGTAAGCTAAGGTGTCTGTCAGGTCTGCTCCAGACAGCCTGGCCTGATAACAGTGACAGGGATCAGTGCGGTTCTTGGTGAAGTGTGGTTAGACGACACCAGCACATCAAACTGGCCTCGACAGGCCTGGCCAGGGCCAAACAGCAATCGACACAAAAGACATGAGACTTATTTGGGGGGGGGGTACAAGATAACACATCTACAGCAGACAGGCATCATTCATTCATTCATTTGTGGCATTTGTCTACTGCATTCCTGTTACACTGCCAAAAGTAATGCATGACATTTACCTTAACAGTATGTGCATGAATAAAATATATTACATCAATACAGTTGTGTCTTACTTCTGTTATCACTGTTGCAGAGTTGTTGTAATATTATTATACTGTTACTCTAATTCATGTAATATATTTAATTAATGTGGACATTATGTAATATGTCATGAATTGATTAAATGCATTGTTCACACATGACTACAATTTAGGACTTCTCATGTAAGTAAATGTAATAGACAAAACCGTGTTATATAATATGTGACATGCTGACCCTGACCTATTCTTCCATTTACTTTCTGTGTAATTGTTACTTGATTGGTAACAATTGTGTTGATGTGCTGGTGTATTCAAGTGAATGTATTCAGCTAAATAACTCACTATTAACATTGTATAAAAGATCACTTTAGTCAAAATGTATTTAGATGTGCACTAAAATAACAAGAGCTGTGTTGAAGGAATGTTGAGTTGAGATCTCAAAAGTGCAATAGAACAGAACCTCAGAGGCTCCTATTACATTAGTCTCAATGTCCTATTACATTTATTTTTAAATACACATTAACATACACATTTCTGCACTTTTTGTTCCAAATATACAATAATAAATAAAATATACAAATGTGCCTATTTCCATTTATATATTTACACTACATACTAGTGCATCTCCAAATATAGTGAAAAACTTCATTTGTGTTTATTGAAGTTAATTCAAAAAGGTTAACTGTCATATTTTATGTTCAAAGTAAAGTGACACATGAAAAGCCTTTTTTAAGCCTTGTTTTAATGTTGATACTGTTTGAATAGTAATATTCTGGATTTCTGATTTTCAAGAGCTATAAGCCATATTTAAAATGTCACTTTATATGTAATATGATAGTTTACTGTTTTTTATTTAATGATGAACATAAATGGACTTTTTTTAATTATATTCTCATTTTTGTGAGATGCAGTAATACACTGTATTGTGCATTACTAGATATACAGGTTAGAGGATATTTATTGTAGTTTCAGTATAAAACACAAAAACTAACTTGAAATACTAAAAATGTCTTAGAAAATGTAATCTCATTTGTTTTTTGGTGAAACTTATTGTAAAAGATCAGCACTGAGGAGAGAACAGCATGAATGAATGTTGTGGAATTTGCCCAGAAGTCTAAGAAATAAGTCAGAGGTATGAAATGACAGGGAATAAGGACTATGCGCGTGCACATACCCTCACACACACAGACACACACACATTCCTAACACCCCCCACACACACACACACACACACACTCGCCCACCTACACACACAGACACACACATACACATACCTACCCCCCCACACACACACTCACCCCCCCACACACATCCCCCCCAGACACACACACACACACACCTACCCCCCCACACACACAGACACACACAAACACAGACACACACACACACATATCTCCCCCACCCCCCCACACACAGACACAGACACACTTTAACTGAATTATACCAGCCATGTTGCCTTGAACAATTTTGTAATTCTAAGCTTGAAATATAAGGAGTATAAATCTCTCCTTTTATGTGTCACATCTGGGGGACTAGAAACAGGTCTAACAGGATACACAGGATGTGAGTAAGATCCAGGATGTACTTCAGCAAGCTGCTTAAAGTTATTCTCATACTCATATCATTTGCAGTCCTGTTCTCATTCACAATTTATATAAAGTGGGTTACTACATCAACGGCAAAAAAACAAGAGCGCCATATTCAAGAATATGCCCTTTTGACCCTTTTCACATAAAATTCACAAAAGATTTCCACTAGCTTTATCAGGGTGAACTCCAAAATATTACATGTAGAACTATATTACAATTTAAATATTACATTTTATTCCTAATACAGCATTCAGAGCTATAGTGAGTCAGTACTTCATGCTATTTTACATGTCTATTTAAATACTCTATATGTCTGCCTCAAATATTCACTACCCTAGTCATTTTACAAAAGTAACAATACTTTTAATCAGCTCTAACCACATCTGACACCTGTTCAGTGTCAGGCTGGAATACAGGCAGTCGGAAACACTCTCAGAGCAGTTTAAAGGTGTTTAATAAAGTGAACACAATAACTGAAAACAGGAAGAAAACAAAACATCTGATAAACTGGACTACTGACATGAACAAAGAAACAAACACTATGAATCCTGTCCATAACTGTCCATGCAGGGACATTCACATTGTATTCCTGAAGTAGATGAATCATGAGAAGCATGATAATCTGATTTAAATTTAAATTTGGTTTAAATTACTTGATGCTGAATCATTTCATCAGGCCTCAAAGGTCCATTTCAGGCCAGTTTTATTTTGTTTATATATGTTCACCTTTTTTTGTAAAAAAAAAAAAATCTTCTTTCTATTAGATTCTATTAAATTCTATTAGACTTATTTTTGATGCTGTATCAATTCTCAAAAGCACAGTATTGTCACAGTACAGTTCACTTCTCCAGGAGAAAGGAGCAGATTTATGTTTATTTCATAAATATTTTTTAAACAATAAAATAAATACAAAACAACCTGGTACAGTTATGTTCCCTAATTAAACATACTGAAGACTCTTCAGAGTTTCAGTGACAGGAAACTGACCCAGCAGCTCAATTTTCAAGCTGACCTGTCTTTCAATTTGTTTAAACTGCATCAGTCAGTCTCAGATGAATATTTAAAGACATAATTTCAGTATTTTCTGTTACTCTTGTTCTTAGGCTAAAAACTAGCTTACTTCACCATCTGCATCCATATTTGCCATAAACCTGTTTTTATGGAAAAAAAACTCCTACATTTTAGCCTTTGCATAACTATTTTTTTTAAAGCTATTTAATTAAATTTTAATTTTTTTATTGTTTTACTGCAGCAGAAAACAAAGGAAAACAGACCAAAAGTACAAAAGCCCACAAAGCAACCACATAAAAATACATATATACATAAATAATTATTCAGTTCTCATAAAATCAAAATGAACAATCCCGTTCAAACATATGGGGTCACCCATTAAATTTAACATTTCCAATGACAACATGCTTTTATTTCTGAAGGACACTACTTTTCTAGTGATTTTTGAAACTATGGTATAATTCACAAATGCTGTTTCTCCAGATAGTCAAACTTCTGTGGTTGGATGGTGAGGTAGGACAGTGTTACTGTTTTAGCTCAGTTTCAGTGTTCTCCTACAAGTTGTTGACAGTAAGCTGACAGTTGAATAGCTGTTTACTCCCCCCCATATATTTAGCAAATATTTTCTGTAAAGCATCATCTGATGTTGGAATATAGTGGATATGTTATTTGAGCTAGCATTAATGCTATTTTATCGCCATGCCTCTGCTGAGTCTTGTCTGTCTTGTCCATGTTTTCGTGTTTATTTATGTTTGCCATGTGCTTTTGTACATCTCACATATCCTGACACTCACACTCGCTCCAACTGAGGGCTTGGCCAAGAGGGGAAAGACCATGGGTCAGACAGCAATAGAGGGAGACAGAGTATCTCTCTCCATGATGGCAGAGGAAGCCAGTGTACCCCAGGCTACAGTGGTGGAGATAGTTGGCAAATCCCAGGACATGACATTGGAGGAAGCCCGCATATCCATGGCCACAATGGCGGAGTGAGCCAGTATATCCCAAGCCACACAGACGGAGATGGCTGTAACCCATGCCAGGGCAGCCACGGAGGCTACACCCCTTGTCACGGTAGCCACAGAAGTCATGGCCCTTGTCTATGCAGACACAGAGGCCATGTTTCTTGTCTCTGCGACCACAGAGGCTGCTCCCCTTGTCTCGGTGGTCATCAAGGCCACACCTCTTTTCATGGCAGTCGACAGAGCTGTGCACTTTGTCAGGGTGGTTATTGAGGCCACATCTCTGGTCACAGTGGCAGAGTTAGCCATGCCCCCAGTCACTGTGGCCATGAGAGCTGCTCCCCAGTCAGGATGGCCAGTTTCTGTCGTGTCCACATGTTCTGTGTTTATTCATGTTTGCCATGTTTCTCTTGTATGTCTCAAATGTGTTATCCTGTCACCACATGCTTGTATATCTGTTTGTTTATATCTTCCATGTGTCTTGTTCATGTTATGTCTCTACCCCAGCAATGTCGCATCATGTCTCATTGTTAGCACCTGTGTCTTGTTCACTCACAGCCTTGTCCCTTCATCATGGGTTAATCAGTGTTCGCTATAAAGCTTCCTCATGTTTGTCAGTCATTATTTGTTTGTGTATGTTCGTGAATGTGTGTGTATGTATGTCCTTCATATTATGCACAGTAGGTCTTTGAGTCATTCAACCTTACATTTAGATATTACTATTTTGCTATTATTAAACGAGATATGCTTTTTCTTTTTTAAAGACATTGGTTGGACTTATGTCTTCTATTCTAGTGAGTCGTTATGTTTACTGAATTAGTTTTTGGACTAATTTCTCCTATTCTACGGATTACTAAAGTTATTTATAGACTAATATATTTAACTTTTACAACATCATTATGATATGAGATGTGAGTATTTTTCTTATACAATATTAGTTTTCAGCATCAGTAGCTCCATTCATCCCACTGATCAGTTCTTCAACCCACAAATGTAATGCAGGCAATAATGTGAGTCCAGGGAAGATCAATTAGACATCTTTAATCTAACAAGAAAGATACATATGAACACTTAACAAAACAGGCTACAAAATATGTGCCAAGAAAGAAGCAAAACACATTCAAATATTCAACACTGATAATATTGTTAATATTGCATTTATAGTCTCCATTCATCTTCTTCTGGATGTGGTAGTTATTTTATCATTTGATTAGTGCTGATTGTATTGCAGAACGTTAAAGTCACACTCTGTGATTTTATAGCTGTTTTGTTCATTTGATGTTATTTTGTGATATTATTTTGTTAAATGGCAAAGGAATACACTTTTTTCTTTCCAACTCTGTACGTCTCCTTTTAATTCAGTGGTGTTTTGCACACAAACTTTCAGGTGTTGTAGAGGCCCTGTAAAATCACAGAATGTATCTTTAAATGGAACCTATCCAAGTACCCTAAGGAGCATTTGAAGTTCTACACGTAAGTGCTTTTCAATTTTTCTGGGTTAGTAGATTAGAGTTACATAGTCCTGGCATTGCTGAAAGTCTACATGTGTTTGAGGACACATTATTAAAAATAAAGGTTGCCTAGAGATCTTTTCACTGGAGGGTTCCATGATGTGAGGTGATAAAGAACCTTTTTTTTATTTAAATGTGAAATATAATACAAAGGTTTTCTACCATATTTTCATAGAACAACACATCCAAAACAAGACCCATATAGGAACCTCTGTTTTTAAGAATGCATTGTAATGAAAAGCTTGGTAATGGGTAAATTCAAGGAATTAATAACAAACTAGAGAGAACTCCTCAAAGAACTTGGTCTGTAGCTCCAGATTACAGAAATGGATGAAACAATAACTTCCTTCCTTGTTCTATCATCTATCTCACACCTGCCCATATTTTCCACATCCCATTCTCGCACCCTTTTTACTCTTTCTTCTCTCCCTCCGATGAGCCACCAGACTTGGTCTCAGATTTGGCCTTCGGGGCCGGGCTGTCAAGGAAGAAGTCATTGCAGGCTACGGTAAGTGCCCCCATGAGGATAATAAACTCGGTGAAGTCCACCTCGCCATCATTGTTGGCGTCCAGGTCATTCATCACTCGCTCCACCGCATCTTTATCTTGTGCATTCTTTGAAGGAAGAGAAGTCATAGTTATTGAAAGTGGCTGTACACTAGATCTCAGATTTAAATGTGATGTCTTTGGGAGCTTTATGAATGGAAATGAAAGGTGTGTTTGTGTAGTAAGAGACATCATCTGAACTGGCGTTTTCTGAATGATCAGTGTGAATTTGTGCAGTGTGAGTGTGTCTGAGAAAGCATGCAAAGTATGTATCCTTAAAGGCAATGAGCATTACGGCATGTTGAAACATGCTGCAGAGCACAAAGGGAGTCTGTGTGATAAAGTTCTTGAATGAAGGAGTACGGAAATGTGCTTTTAAGCCCCATTCCTAGAAGCTCTAACAACATGCATTTGCTGATATATTTTGCCTTTTTAAACTGTAAGCGAATACATAAATTTACTGTCAAATCAAAACTCCATTATTTCTCTTTTTTCCATTTTTACTGCTCTTTTACATTATGTGTACATTTTAGGACAATAGAATGATAGAAATGAGCGCAAACGACCATGACTAAGATGATTTTACCTTCTAATATAAAGGCCTACAAGTGAAGTTCAAAACATCTGTCTTAAGACACTTGTTCATAGCTGTTGTATATGCTTTAGGTCAGATACAGATATCTTCTTACCCCTAGATAGTTGCCCAGCTCCTCTGTGAGTAGTTCTCTTAGCTCCCCTCTGCTGAGTGTGTACTTGTCTCCTTCCTTCCCTGAGTACTTATGGAAGGTCTTGATGAGCATCTGCATGGCGCTCTCCAGGTTAGAGCTTGGTTCTTTGGACATGCTGCCAATGCATTCACAAAGGTCAAAGGTTAGATTCACCTGGATGTGGTGCACCCTTCTCTAGGCCCAAATGCATGTGTATTCACATGACTGGCATGGGCAGAGCTTTAGCTCAAGTGAAATGGCACTAACACAAGGATTGGATGATGGGGGGGTGTAAACAGAATGGTACAATTATCAAAGTGTACAGAACTAATCACAATCTTAGACCACCTAAAATGAACAAAGCATCCATCTTTCTCCACCTTCCTCCACAGTTTTATGTGTATTCTCATTTGAAACAAAGAGAATGGGGATCTAGGCAGGGATAAAAAGGGGCACTTGAAAAGCAACATTCTTACACATCACATCGTGATCGTGGCATCTTGGTTCTTCTGTGTCCAGGCTCGCCAAGCTACTGTGATTATATAGACACAAACACAATCATTGACCAAGTTCAAAAACAGAAGCAAAAGTCCATGGAGCATGAAAAGAAATCTAGAAAAGAAAACTGGGAATTTACAAACTCTTAAAGATGAGAAAACAAAATGAGTTTAGAGTAGTTTACTTAAACTCTAGGTTTACTATTCTGTCATTAATCATAAGACTTCTTGTTCCATAACTAGTTACTATGAGAACAATAAGAAAGTGATATAATTCCAAGAGTGTAGGCCCACATATAGTTATTTAAAGGCTAAAACCTTAATAAAAAAGGGCTAAAAGTTAGTTTAGCAGTATAGTAACATCTAAATGATGTTGAGTTGCAGACACACTTGTGTTGTAAGAAAGATCTCATCATACTAAAGGAAATCACTGTTGAAACCTGAATGTCTCAGAATGCAGATAAAATGAAGTCTCCCTATCCAAAGTAACCTGAAGAACCCAGTGAAGATGAATATGCACCAAATCATCAAAACTAACAATAAGCATCTGACAAAAATCATACATTGCATCTTTCTCACTTCATTTAGTATCTATAACCTAAGCTGCTTTGAACATTGCAAATGATCATCTATTTTTAAAACAATACAACCCTTTTCGGTGTAATGACATGTTTTCTTTCCGCTCTGTGCTGCGGATGTAGAGCAATGTCATTGACGTCAAGTCTAAGACAAGGTTACTCAGCTGAGGACCGTGTGTCTCCAGTACCCATTTCAAGTACTACACCATCTAATTTCACTAATTAATTCACCAAAGCAGGAGCCTAATTAGGCAGCTCGGATGGTAAGGAACAAATACCTGCGGGCACTGTGCCCTCGTGGACTGGGTTGTATGACGCTGGATTGTGAGCTATCTAGAACATGTTAAGAAATCCGCAGTAGAGTATGAAACAGGAATTGATATGGCACAGTCATAAGAAGGAACAGGAAAAGAGATGTACATGGAAGACTATGCTGCATCATCCAAACTAGGAATCCTAACAAGAAGATAAAATTTTGGCACATCCTTTAAGAACACAGCAGGTAATATGATGATGTCTTAATTAGCATGGGACAAATCTACAGGATGAGGTACCATAATGAGAAACCATAGTAACCTCTGCAGTGGACAGTAACATAATATGGTGACCTAGTGACACCAAAGAAATCAACATTCACTTGCCATGCATGCTGTTAATAACAAAGCCTGAGCATGCATACAATCTCCATATGGTACCCAAAACATGTGACACTGGAGGAACCATTTTTGGAACTATAGAGAACCATTTTCAAAAAGGTTCTTTGAAGAAACATTAGCAGCAGATTCTCCATCATAGATAAGAACCATTTCTCTGTGCAAGCTATCATTTATGCTTGCATGTGGTTCTGTTTTCTCCAGTGCCAGAACCCTCGAAGAGAGTAAAGAAACTTGAGAAATGGGAAAAGGTAAGGAAATACATGTTCAGCTGAAGTTTCTTTAGACTTAAAGAAAGCTTAAGCATTTACAACTGAATTAAAACACTCTTGTATGTAATAATCACAGAAAATCAACAATGTTCCATGCAAGAGAGAACGCAAGGAGAGTACTTAGAGCAAAAGTTAATTTAAATGAGCTGCCATTGGCTGAAGGCTGGAGGAGTAAGGTGCCCAAGCTGTCCATCTTACCTGAGTACTTCTGAAGAGCCTCCTTTGTCTGTGATGCAGAGCGATAGATACAGATAGATAGCAAGTGAGCGGAGAACTGGATGAGGAGAGAGTGTCTGGAGGGCTTAAATATCACTGCCCCCCCTCCCCCTGTACATGTCCCTGAGATTCTATTTCTCCTTCTCTCTATGGTCCCTTCCTCCCTCCCACTTGCTTCATCGCATCCAGATGCAAAGAAAGTTCACACATGGACATACAGTTAGCTTTGCAGTCCTTTATTGCTAGATATTTAGACAAAAGTTTATATAGTGGTAAAGTATGTCTTGGTACAGCAGGAGAAAGGTGATCATGTATTTAGAGTTTAACTACATAAAATGGTTATAAAGCTCAACGACTAAGTCATGCATTTGTAACATAGGTCTTTATCTCTCATATCAGAGTCATGAGCTGAAGCATCTGCCCACTGGCCTCTTTAATGGCTCAGGAGACGTACTGTAATGTCTCAGAGAAATAGCATGAGAACAACAGGAGATGCTTCTGGCCCAGATACACATTATAACAGTCATTCACAACATCAGGAGTGAGAAGACTATTGGATGAGCAATGAGTTGATATTCAGACTTGATATGAGACTTAACTGAGAAAAGTGTCCTAAAAATGAGACATGACTACTGAGGTCTTTTTATCCAAGATATTTGAGCAACATATATGAGACTCCTTTGTTTCCTATTGTGATATTAAGATATTTTCATTCCTCTGGGCACGTTTTCTGTTCTTTGTAGTGGAAAATGCTCAACTATAGACTATAAAACATCTGCTCAGCTAATGTGATGCTAACACAGTTTGAGTTGCAAATAATCTATTTTGTGTGTGCAAGTTCCAATTCAACATAACGTGCATAATAGTGATAGGGCATCTAAGAAAACAGAGCATCATGTATGTTTACACACATTGTGTATGATGCAGAATGTAGATCAGGACATTACTTGTTAATTTCATTAAGTTCTCATCCAGTATAGTGCTGTAACTCATTACAGCTAAGTATCTTAAAGTAGAGCTGGAAATGGGACCCCTGGAGATCTTTAAGACATAATATATTTGTTTTAGTGACATGTGGAACCAAAGCAGCCACGTTACAAATGTTAGCTAAGAAGCCTAACTAGTTATAAACACAGTCAGTACTGTGTGAACAGGCACGTTAAGTATGGTGCTGCTGCAGGAGGCCGGGACGGTAACGTCCCATATCGTTTTTCAGAGTGACGGCACATTGATAATGCTAACGTAATGGAGCCTCACGTCACTAGGCACAGTATACAGTCAGACACACCAAAAGCAAACAAGATAGTAACATAGCCGTAGAGGTGGTTTTACATAGCTGAGATATATAAACACGATCTCTCTGCACGTGCTTGATTGTCTCTGCACAACTGTAGTCATGTGCAGACTTCACATTTAGGAAAGAAACATGTGGGACTAAACATGCATGACATTTGTTATAATATACATACGCATATATATCTATGGGACGTTTCACAATATACCTTTTATCATATTAGAATTATAATGTCACTGACTGTCATTTGACAAACAGATCAAAGACTGAAGCCTAATGTAAGCAAGACATCATTTTTTAAAATTCTTGATAAACTATCAGGTAAAAACAAGATCAAATATATTTTGCTGTATTAAAACACTAACTGCTGTAATAGTGATAATAGTGTGATACATACATAAATAGAAATGATACATGAAACATTTTTAGTGGTTTTTGAGATGCTGCTTTGTTAGTATATATTATTATATTAAAGCCCCGATCAGAAATTGCCAAAACAAGGCCATCCGGTAATGCAGAGACATAGTTATAGGAAAGAGATGAACATTCAGTAGCCACTCCATACATACTGCAAACAGAAAGAGAAATGATGGGTTATATACCGGCTTGCTGGCTAATGTTCACCGGCACGGCTGTAGTTTTAAAGTCTGCAATAAAAAACCTGCCAATTAAAGTCATTTCTAATGGAAACTTTCATTATATTCTCAACATTAGTTTGGACTTCATGTCTTCAGCATTTTTGACTAAACAATTCACATTTGTATTGTACCACTTCTATGGACACATAAAACTAGTCAATGCAACAGTAATGACAGGTCAGCTAAGGTCAGAAAAGCAAAGAATCATCACTAAAAATGAAGTAACAAAACATCTCAGCAGCGCTAGTCAAATGTGCGATTTGACACTGTAGGCTACATGAGCATTTACGTTTTTTTTGTCTTTGTCTTTTTGCTTTTGTCTTCCAGTTGTAGCATGTGGATCATATGAGGATCACATTGCGTGGAGGACACCTGGCTATTCTGGGGCCTCCCTGGGTCAGTGGCCCAATACTATTTCGGGCTCCCTTGGGGCCACATGGGTCCCCTGGTGTAGATTCCTTCCCAAAGGTTCTTAATTATTAAGCCCCGGTCATTATTAGGACACTGAGCACCTGATATACCAGTTCTTAAGACAAAGCCAGACAAACGTAGTTAAGTGAGAGGCGAATACAAACACATGCAAGGAAGAGACTGTGAAAGAAAAGAAATGTGGGCCATGGAGAGGGAAAGAGCTTAAGTGTTGTTAGAATGACATTCAAGAGTCCAGAGAAGAGATGAAACCATCCTTATCCTGGAAGATGAGGAGATGAGCAAAGAGAATAAGAACAAGAATAGAGCTTGAGAACAAACAAGCTATTAAACTACACACTTCAAAACATCATTTGTTTATTGTTATGCAAATGAGGCGTCATTCAAACATGGCAATTGTAAGAGAACAAGGGCTCAGCATAAGTCACTGCTAGTTATAAAATAGTGAAATAGTGTTAACATCCATGTTAAGCAACCAAATGTGAACAAGAAGCCCTAAATTTAAAAGTGATGGTAAGGGCGAGCATGCATGTCAATAGGTCACTAGTGGGCATAGTAGCACCGAAGTCGGTTGATTGACTGAACATGCCAATAAATAGTAGCACTTGTAAACATATTGGCACTATGTAGCACATTTAGAGATCCTTGTTAGAATGTAGTGTTAAAGTAAATATAAATCTTTAAATGGCAAAAATACAATACAGATTAGTATAAATGACAATGAACAGAAGGGCATGTAAAAATGAACAATATTGAGTGGTTTATGCCACAACGTAGTGGTAAAAGTTGTAGTGTTGGCCAAATTTGGTAGGCTATGTAATAAAATATCATATAAAAAATA
>BRDA01000836.1:124210-158367 GCA_036984385.1 Crenuchus spilurus | reverse complement strand
TAAATTGGTTGATCCTTATCCTAATCCTAATCAGATCCTAATAAACCAGGTGTCTTGCATTCTGTCTGTCCATACCCAAAAGCTACAAACTGACTACAGACACAGCACAAGCTCAAATAAACTAATATTACTCTCTGCTGCTTTCTAAAGGTGATGTAAATACTATCAGTTCATGTATAAAATTGAAGATGTTTCAGCAAATTCTGCTTACTCTGATTTACATGTATTTGCCTTGACATAAATGACGGCAGTGGAAGTTTTTCTGTCTATTCACTGCATAATAAACGTGTGTTTAGGAAATGTAATAACCGTGGAAAACAACTGTGGTCAGATTCAAAGGAGTGAGTTTGACACTGGGGGAAGACTGTTGCTACTATGAATCAAAGCCCACTCTACTTTGAATATCCCACCATTTACAGTACATATAATCATCTAAAGATTCAGAGAATCTGGAGAAACCCCTGTGTGCAAGGGAGAAGGCCAATGGCCAATATTGGATGCTCATGAATCTTTAGGCCTTCAGAAGGCACTTCACTAAAATAGCCATGACTATGTACGTAGATGGGTCTTCAAGCTGCATTTGAAGATTTTGCTGTTTAAACAGCCAGTGGGAGTTCATACCACCAGCTGGGTTCTAGGACAGAGAAGGTCTTCATTATAGTCTTCCATGTGTCTTAAAGGATAGTGGGTCAAATCAAACCGTACTAGAATCTAGAAGGGTTTTTGAGGTGTAGCTCGAGTTTTGATCATTGCCATTAGGTAGGAAGGGGCTGGTTCATTTTTTTGCTTTGTAGGCAAGCATCAGGGTTTTGAATCTGATGCAAGCAGCTACAGGAAGCCAGTGAAGTGAATACAGCAGTGGAATGATGTAGGAGAACTTGGGTTGATTGAAGTCCAGCTGAGCAGCTGCGTTCTGGATCAGCTGCAGGAGCCTGATGGCTCATATAAGAAGACCAGCCAAAATACAGTAGTCAAGTCTTGAGATGACGAGAGACTGGACAAGCACCTGGGTGTCACAAAGGGTTGGATCTGTCAAAGGTTGAAGAGGAGGAACATGGACGGCCAAGTCAAGTTTGTGCTGTCACCCTTTAATGGCTGCTACCATTTTTATTATTATCATTATTATCACTATATCAGTGCACCTAAGCACTCCAACAGCATTATGGGATTATGTGATTTATCAAGAATTTATAATTAGTAGACCAGAGGAGGATGTGTCCACCATGTGAGTCCGGTTCCTCCCAAAGTTTCTTCCTCAAGCTGTGAGTTAGTTTTTCCTGGCCACTGTCACCGTTGGCTTGCTCAATTGGGATTTTGTGTTTTATTGTTACTAAACCTGTAAAGCTGCTTTGTGACATTAGTTGTAAAAAGCACTTTAAAATAAATTTGTCTTGACCCTCTCTGTTGTGCTTTCAACAAATTTTTATTTTATTAAAAAAAAAAATAATAAATAAAAAAAAAAAAAAAAAAAAATATATATATATATATATATATATATATATATATATATATATATATATATTTATTATATTAAATTATAAAATTATAATATATATATTTGGGCGTGGGATAAATGCCACTTTTTCCAATATTGACAGCAATTCCCAGGTTCCAACACCATTAACCAGATTAAATAATCGCAATTGTATTAAATAATTCCTTAGGCGTCAATTTGACAGTCCTGTAGTTACATAAGCATGGTTGAAGCATATTTGTGGTCATTTGACTCTCGGTCAGACGATACTTTAGGATGAAATGTTTGTGCCCTGCAGTGCTTTAGAAGTTTCTAGGTCTCAGACATTGCCTTTACACTGTTTCTTCTCAAACTAGTTTTATAGCAGGTTCTTCAGGTAAGGGGTGAACATTTTTCACAACTAAGAGAACCAGCAATTGTTTCACAACCTTTACGGAAAAAGGGATGTTAAAAGTTTACACAAACTAATAGACTGATTCAAGCGCAAAAAAATCCAGGAAACGTGTCACTGAGATTGACAGGCGCATCAGCCAATCGGAGCGGTGACCGTGTTTACGTGGGCGGAACCACAACAGTTTTGGCTTCGGGTCACATGATGGAAACATAAGCGCCTCCTTGTTCTCATACTGTTGTGAGCTTCAAAGACTACGTGTATCTATATCATAATAAAGCTGACATTTGGACTTTTAGTGGAGTGATATGATAGGTGAGTATTAACATTTATCTGTTTCGAACACAAGAACGGAAATGACGGAGAAAGTCAGACTAACCCACCGTAACATATGCTGTCAAAGTTTTCTCAAAGATTGTCGCCCCTCGTTTAGTAGTAAACACAGACAAATCTGCTATTTACAACTTTCAATACGACGTCGGTGTCGTTTTATATTCCTTTTGAGACAAGCGAACAACGAGAGGTCATTTTAGTCTTCGTGTGTACGTTTTCCTGTTTTTTTCAAAGACATTTTCAGCGTTTCCCAAAACTGGTGGTCTTATTTTTAACACGTTTTGAGGATGTGGGTTATGTGAGTTTAATTAATTGGAAAACTGGGCTAAAACTCGTGTAGGCTTAAAGAACCATACACTGCTCCCTTACGCTGTACTGCGCGAGTGTAATAGAAGTTCCTTGAAAAGAGCTGCTGGCTGGAAGTGGGGGAAAGGGACGACGGGAAAATGCTTGCTCATCCTTTATCAGCACAAGCTCGTGAGTCAGCAGGGCGCGCGCTTGAGCTCCACACACACATACACGTACGTGCACACTTGCTGTAGCAATGACTTGGCTGGGTTGAGTTCTGTTGAGATAAGGAGTTCTCACAGGTAAGGACACGTATACTTTAACCATTTAAAAGTGATAGATTTGTATTTCCAAACACTGTTTTTGAAAGCCTATACTAAAGCCATAGTCAGAGATGTAGGTGTTCACTTCATTCTCTTGTTGTACACAGCCGTTTTCACTACTATGTACATCACCTGTTTTTAACTTTTCTGTGTGATTGGTTGTGTACTGGGGGTTTATTTTAGACACACTGTGTACATTACCTGTGTCTCTCTCTCTCTCTCTCTCTCTCTCTCTCTCTCTCTCTCTCTCTCTCTCTCTCTCTATATATATATATATATATATATATATATATATATATATATATATATATATATAAACCTATTACCTATTTCCACACTTTTTATAGCACATGGTATAATGGCATGCAGTACTTTTTAAAACGGTTATTAAAATGCACAAAAAGTAAACAAAAATCACATCATTTGCATTAAATTTTTGCACCCTGGTCTTATTTACTTCCTTTATGTTGCTTATTGTTATGTAACTACTTCTTATCTATGTAGCACAGTCATATTTACTTGTACAGTGACAACAGATGGGTTTGTATTGTAGTGTACTGAAAGCGATTAAAACCACACAATTGCAATATGGTTCAACGAACTTTTCCCTAGCCTGATTGCCTTTTTTATGTCATGATTAAGTACGTGTCAAAGTCTTTTCATTTGCGTCTGAGATATGTCATAAATCCTGCCAGTTATTAGGGTAATCATCTATAAACCGTCTATGCATGTGCTCCATGTTCAGGACATTGTCGTGTGTGCTGTTTCCTCTTTCACTATTATGTAGATGTAGTTCAGCATGTCGCTGGAGAGCAGCAGGACCTCAGTGTTCACCTTTCAGTCATCAGTGCACAGTTCACATGTCCTGCAGTGTCTGGACGAACAGCGTCAGAAGGACCTGCTGTGTGATGTAACAGTAGTGGTGGAGAACCAGAGCTTCAGGGCTCATCGCTCAGTTCTTGCTTCCTGCAGTGACTATTTCAGTGCCCGCATGTCCAGCCACACAGGCCAGGGCCTCGTGATCAACCTGCCGGACGAGGTGAGGACATGTCTGAATGCACACATATCACTGTGTACAGTCAGACTTTGTCATTTTGACACTGTGGTGTTTATAACAGTTTTAAAAACAGGCATCTTTGAATAGATCAAATTGTTATGGATATTGCAGTTTAAGTATACTAAAGATCAATGGAATGACGTGCATCATATGGCGTAATGAATGTCATGTTGTTTTTCTCAGGTAACTGTGGAAGGTTTTGAGCCTTTACTGAAGTTTGCATACAGCTCCAAACTGCTCTTCACCAAAGAGAATGTGCTGGAGATTCGTAACTGTGCCACTGTTCTGGGATTTAAGGACTTGGACAAGGCCTGCTTTGAGTTTCTCCTCCCCAAGTTCTTTGACAGTAGCAAAAGTTCCTCAAAAGGCCCCAGGAAGCAGTGCTGTAAAACTAGATGCTGGAGAGCGAAGGTTGACTTGAGCTTTAAGGGTGATAATGTTGACGATGCTGAAGACGCATCCTTGGGACCATTTCGTACTGAGTTGGAGAAAAAGGAGTCGCACAGCCCATCCAAACTTTTTGACATTCCACCATTTCACACAAAAATGTGTGCAGAGACAGAGACAGAGACCGAAGCAGAATCTGGACCAAACTATAATCTCCTATGCCCCAAGTACCGCAAGTTTCAGTTGGCTTGTGGAAAAGGCCTGTCCTACACAGACCCCAGTGGCTCGGAGGCTGAAAACACAGACAACTCCTGCCCTCTAAGCGGCATGCCTTGCTCCAGCTCTGGTGACTGTGAGGCTATGGTTACTAGCAAAGCTGCACCAAGTGACAACGAAGAAGATGCTGAGAAGTCCTTTTACTGCCCACTTAATAAACGGTCACCAATTGAAGCATCTTTGAATCTTTGCACAGAACAAGTATCAAAGCAAATCTACAGGGAGACCTTAGAAGTCATCTGTCCAGAGACTGCCCAGTCTGTGGAGGAAGCAGCAGACAGTCCATCTGCCATACTTAAAGCCAAAGAGCCCATAATCTCAGATTGTTACCCTGGAACTGCCTATCCATGCCCAAGCAGTGTCCTCAAAGCAGACCAAAGGAGCAGCGTGGAAATTGAGGTTGCAAACCAGCTCACCTCATGGCCCGACATATGCACCTCAGGGGCCTCTGTAATGGCCCCAGGCACAGCAAAGAAAACCTCAGAGCTACACTGGCTGAGACAGCTGGAGTTAGATTCCAGGACAGGGGACTGTCCCTTCTTCAGGGACATGGGAGTGGTAGATGCTCAGGTACGAGGCAGTGACCGGCCTTCCCAATCTGCCGAGAGCTCCTACATCTCTTCTTTGCTTTCTGGAGAGGACTCGGATAGCTTTGATACAGAAGGGGACAGTGAGTCCTACACCAGTGAGCGAGCGAGTGAAGTGAGTGTCTCCTGATTGGTTCCTTTGGCTTTGTAAATAGGTAGTTGAAAACGATCTTGTCTAGGCAATCATCCAAGGCAGGTGTTATAAGTGTATTTGTTTAGTTTTTCCCTGCTGCTATGAAGCTAATGTAGATAAGTTCTGGAGCTTAACTAGTATAATATAGTAACTATATGTTGTTTGATGTCTGTAAAAATGAATAGTAGTTGCATTGCTATAAAGTAGCAGCATCTTGGAAGCCTGTATTACATCTGTATGCCTGTCCATTGTTATAAATAATGGTAAGGAAACATTTGGAATAAGGGAAACACCGTTTTGTTTAAAGTAGGGTTAAAGGTAAACACCAGCAGTGTAACTAATCAGTCTTCCGGCACTGAAAACAGGAAAAGCTGGACAAGTTACCAAACCTTTCTACTGTTTATTACAAGGGAAACTTTAAAATAAGCCATGTAATCATATTTAATTAATTAATTAATTAATTATTTAAATCAATGCACATGGAATTTCTTTGAAAGATAAAATGGTAAGACATGTAAATCACCTAGTGTGCACAATTCAGCCAAGTGAACTTTAACTTATACCTTGAGGTTCTTTATGATGAATAGTTGGACATTTTTTGAAGATTTTCTTTTTATTTATTTTTTTTTGTTTTAGTTTCATGCCGCCAGCTTTAAAGTATACTGTGTGTTCTTTGGAGTTTGGGCTTGGCAGCTTGTTGAGGGTCATAAAAATGTTGGCAGTGTGCTTATGTTGTAAACTTAGTGATCCTTAAGCGACTCTGTGGCAAAGGCAAAAGTCCACAGGTTTGCACAGTAATCATCACACATCATGCAGGCACAGAACTGCACTTTAATTATAAACCAGATTCAGCATTAACCACCTGTTCGCGTAAACAAACACAAGGCACTAGCAAAGAGTCTGGGACAGTGACTTTTGTCCTTAATGTTCTGTCTTTTTGTTTTGATGGTTTGTTGATGGTTTATTAATTGTATAATAATTCTCCCAGTGCACTGAGACCAGAAACTGGAATTGTTTATGAAGTAACACAAAACTATTATTACTGAACTATTAGAATCATCTTGAATTCTGCATTTTTTTGCCATTAAAAAAAATAAAATAAGTACACTGGACAGTTTTAGCATCTGAATTTGTGAAAGCTTGACTAACATACGCGTCCTGTCCTGCAGATGCAGCTGCCGTTTTCAGTGGAAAGCATCGCATCTTTAAGTCGCAATGACTTCCAGCAGATGCTGAAGACACACTGCCTAACACGTGAGCAGCTTGACTTTGTCCATGATGTTCGGCGGCGGAGTAAGAACCGCGTTGCTGCTCGTCGATGCCGGAAGAGAAAACTGGACTGTATTCACAACCTGGAGTGTGAGATTGAAAGACTGGTGGGTAGCTGGGACATGGCGCCCTCTGCTTTCTCCCTGAGCATGTTAGTGCATCTCCAGAAATTAGAATAATTTAAAGAAGTTTATTTATGTACATAATTTAATTAAAAAAAGGTAAACTGTCATTTATTTATCGATTATAAGTGCCATATTTCATTATTACTTATTTCTTTTTTTACCCCAATTTTCTCCTCAAAGTGTTTGATAGCCAATCGCGTGAACCAACCCACTCATTTGTTGCCTCTCCTCTGAATCTAGGAGGGTGCAGACTAACACAAGCCACATGCATGTGAAGTCAAGCTCTGCCTTGTTTCAAACTGCTGCCAATACATTGCTGCTGGGCAATCAACACGCTCAGAGGAAAGCACAGGATCCCCAGTTCTAGTGGGTCACCTGGCAGATGTCTGAGCCAGCCGATATTATTTACTAGTTCTGAGGAGAGAGTGCCATCTTACCTGCCCAGAGAGAGCATAGCCAATTATCGGCCCCAGCTGCCGATAGTAAACAGCGTGATCTGGGATTCGAACATGCAATTCTGAGATTGTAGTGACAGCGCCTTAGTCCCATGAGCCACTTGGGGCCCTCGCTTATTTATTTTAATGCTGATACTGTATCAATAGAAATTTTCTGAAGCTCCAAACTAATCTTATGAGATTATGGATGAGCTATAAGCCATACTGATCTACAGGGAAACAAAAAAGGCTTCATGAGTGTACCTTTTTGAATTAAATTATGAACATCATTGAAGTTTTTTACAATATTTCCAATTTTTTGATGTTTCTATGTATCTTTGCCTGGCGGTATGTAACGAGTGTGTTTGTGTGTGTGTGCTCTGCAGCGAACGGAGAAAGAGAAGCTAACGGCCGAGAAGCAGCACCTGGACCAGCTGAAGTTGAAGACGTGGCAGAGTTACTCTGTTCTGTATGAAAGGCTGTGCTCTGAGGCCAACCTCCAGCCAGAACAGGTACAGGTGTTCGCCAAGTACACCTCTCTAACAGACTGCCCATTCACAGCCCACCTGTCTAATAAAGCATGCTTCTACCACTGCCTGGAGTCTGAACAGCCAGGTCAAGCTACTGATGCTGTGAGCTGCGAGCCTGGGCCTTCTAACAGCTCCACTCTGGAGCCCCTTGCTGCAGGGGTCAAAGCCAACAAGCAGAGCCGCTCAGCTTTAGGACCCATAGCAGCTCTGCCTGACCTTCATCCGACTGATGCTCCACACACAGAGGAGAATTCAGTGACTTCCATGATGACCATCTGCACAGAACAAACTTGAAAGAGACAAATAAAAGGTGCTTCCTATTTTTATACTATCTGTAAATCAAGAACTTTGTTTAAAGTGACGACCTCAGAAAATGTCCTTAAAAATCTATATTTTTGTTCACTGTAAGAGACTAACTTTTACTTTACAGCAGCACAATCCATGTATGAGACTTCTTTTCTTTGTCTTCATGGTTTTATATTGTTTTATCACTTAATTTTGAGCTCATCCTCAGATATTGCTCAATGTTCCATAAATTATTCACTGAACCAAAGGACCATTTTTATAGTCTCGAGGCAGAATTCTCTTAATTACACTCCCGTCAACTTTATTCCTTTTGGGATATTTTTTTTTGATAACCACCATCATTTGCGTGTTACACTTGCAGTTAATCACAAAAGGCCTAGAGAACTGGAAGGGAGTTGAGAAATACGTGCTAGAGATGGATTTGTGGATAATTTATTATGTTAATGTACAACATATGAAGGAGTTTGCCTGACTGTACGTTTCAGTGACTGTTGGACTACATGAACTGCTGTACAAAGCCATTACATAAGCACACATTTGTCCTAAACCAAGTTGAATGATAACTGGGGAATCTACCGGGGAAACGAGTTCTATTACTTTGCAAACAAATGGTTATTTAGTTTTTCTTAAGTCTGCTTTAATTACTTGCATACCTACTGGTTTGATTACTCTCTTGCCTCACTTGCTATTTCCTCACAGGGGCCCAAATTAGTTCATTTGTCTTAGAAGGCACATAAGCAGAGTGATTAAATTGTTTGTTTAACATTGTTATTCCACAGACCTGCACTTTGCAGAAATATTGCACTCGTTGATTTTTTTTTTTTAAATTCCAATACATGCAAACAATCATGAAGTATATCCAGGGATATTTCCACATTAAAGGACATGGCAATATCACTTAAGTGAATGTGTTTGTAGTAAATTTGTTCTACCAGCAGATGGCAGTACATGATTATATATCGTTTGATTCTGCTTTTGGAGCCTTTGGAAGCATCTGTATCCCTAAAAGCTTGGTCCAAATATAGCATAAAGACAACCTTCCTTAAATATGTTTGAGAAAATGATGGTTAGTGGGCTTAAAATTACACATGGCCTAACCATATGCGTCTGGTTATCATATCTGCAGTTCTGATCTATTGGAGGTGATCTTGCTCAGCTTTTCTGTTCATATATACACAGAAATTAAATATTGTAGGTTTGTAGAGACACTTTGATTGAAGGATGCACTGTAGAGCTTTTTTATATTTTACAATTACAAAACCCAACAATTGCATGTACACAATGGTGGCATGAACCATAGTATGTCTATCATTCTGAAACCAATGTTAACTTTACATTGAAAGAGGAACAATGAGACATGAACATAAAAAATACAGAAATATAGATTATACTCTGCTTGTTAGTCAGTTCTTGCATATTCATAATAGGCCTTGCACGTGTCATTTGTTAGTAGGCCTTGCAGATGGAGAAGACTTAAAGTGTTCTTAAATTGAGCTTAACAACTCCCAAGTTCCAACATAAAGACAAATATCATGTCAGCTGCTTAACCGATCTGAGCTGTGTGAGAGGCTGTATCTGTGAGCTTCTAATCCCTACTCTCATTTCCCAGCATCCGTGTGTAAACAACAGATACTTTATCCAATGCCAAGGTAGCTCAAAAGGAACATGAAGCTTTTTTTCCACATGAAAGAAAAAAAACTACAACTATGCTGTAGGTTTTGGTGCCAGAGCTGTAAATACCAAGCCGAATGAGGTAAAAGGTGCAGGTATACTTATTTGTCTTCTGTTAAAGGAAGTAGGAAGTAAATGCAGCAGATGTTGCTGTAGGTCGAGCTCAGGTAGGAGGCTTTGCATGCAGAACTCAATCAGAATCCTTTGTGCAATCTGACAGATTGTTCTAGAACTGTCATTCAGGTGGAGTCAGCTGATGGGAAGAGGAAGGACAGGACACGAGCTTAATCCACAGCCTCGTTCATTCAAGATTAAAATATACAACAAAAAAAAAAACTGCTCTGGGTTTTGATTAAGAGTTATGAGGTTAGCAGATTAAAGGCCAGGCAAACAGCATTACAGAGGTCTAAACCCAATCCGGGAATTAATCAAAATACTAAAAAGAAAAAAAGAAAAAACGCTTAAGCTGGCAGTACAAGTTGAGATTAACGAAAAGCCTCCTTGGACTCGTATCTGATTCATGACCGCTTCGAGCATACGGAATTGCAGCAGTGCTGAAGAGGGACTTCTGCTGTCTGTCTTGATTCCATTACCAGAATTCTGCTTTATTTAAGAAAACTATTACTTCAGACTGACTAAAACTTGAGGGCGCAGTATCACAAACCCAGGCTAATCAGGATTAACAACATTTGTCAATAAAGCATCACTATTTACATCAAGATTAGGCCTAATCTGTGACCTGCTCATTTTGAGGATCTCCATTCAGGATCACTACACTTTACCTCCCAGCAAGTCTAATCTCTCACACCTGAACCAGATCATTCTGCAAGTCTTCTGAAGTACATTCGTGTTGATGTTACACATGGGTGGAGATAACATTCTGAAAGTAGACCTCCACCAGCTATTATACAAGGCAAGTGGTGATACTTCTGTTTGGAGGGCTGCAAAAAAATGCCACTTGAACACTAATATTATTAAAACCATTTTCCTTCACTTCCTTTTTCAACAAACCTCGTTAATTAGCTCAGTGTAGTAAGAATCTATAATGACTACATCTCTCAAGCTACTTAAATGCACTCTTTAAATCCCATCTATTGAAGCTTGATCCTCCTAATCTCCAGGCTGACCCTGGTCAGAAAGCTTTATTTAATAGCCCACCCTCATCCGCCATCCACCTGCTGTCCAAGCGAAGGTCAAGCGACTGCCAGTCAATCAGGCTCTATCTGTTACAGGGCTAGAGCACTGCAACGTAACCTAGTGAAATCAAAAACAAGGACAATGTTAAAGCAGTGGAGCGTTTTATAACGTTGATTAGTCCAGAATCAGGAATGTTATGCAATGTTACTTGGGGTTGTGATGTATAAGATGGTTGTTGGTGTACAATGTTGATTCTGAATGTGTGTTTAACAGAATAGTTTTGATGTGGACTCTAGAAGATCCATGTTTTGTTTAAAAGAACCTTCTTTGAACAGATCTGTAACAAACTGAAAACTAAAACCATTTTGAAAGTTTGAAAGAGCAGCGCTCACAGATGGTCCACTTTTGCTCCAACCCAAGGTCAACACAGAACTCAAATGTGGACCATCTGGGGACCATTTTGAGAACTACTGCTTTAGGGAAGTTAATGTGGTTCTACTTTAAAGAGCACTACTGAGTCAGAAGCAAACAATTTGGTGGAATCACACAGTAAATGATGCAGCTGTTGGCTTGTTGCCAGTTTGATCCCTTGAACCAACAATACTTGACGGTAGTGCCCTTGTGTCAGGATCTGAGCCCCTGCCCTTGTGTTTTGTCTCCCTCTTGTGTTCTGATCATGTACTACATGCCCTTATGTGGATTTCCTGTGTCAGCTTGTCTCATTATGTCCAGCTGTCGCTTGTTCTGTGTTCCTAGTCTGTGCCTTTATATGCTCTGTCCAGTTCTTTGTTCCTCGTCGCTCATTTTGTTTGCACTTACCTTTTCCCTTGTCTACAACGCTACCGTGTGCCTTGAACCTTGTCTTTTGTTATTTAGCCTAACCCAGTGTCCTCCCCAGATCCTTGTTAGTTCAGCCCTCGTGCTGCCTTTTGTTTTGTCCTGTCTGTGTTATTAATAAATACCTTTGTTTGCAATTCATCTCCGCCTTGTGTTCGCCTCAACAGCCTGCCGCCTCACACCTTGATTTAATGCCAGTACCCTTGAGCAAGGCACCTAACATCCAACTTCTCCCTGGGCTCTGTGGATGTGGATGTCCAACCTGGGCAAGTGTGTTCACTAACCCCTTGATCATGTGTGCTTCAATGCACAGAGGTCAATGTGTCACTTTCACAAGCGTCATCTTATTGTATCGTAATTTAATTTAGATTTTAAGCATAGTGAAGAGATCAGTCTCCATGTTTGTGTTTCTGGACTAACTAACACTTCTCTGCTTGTGGAAAGGCTTTCTGTGGTGATCTGCATCAGAGAGATGGCCATAGCACTGCTAGCTAATGCTGAGCACGACTGGCACTTGCTCACAGAGGTGGCTGTTGTTCGGCACGAGAGGACAGTCATTACTACTAATGGCGCATTTGGCTTCATGTGTGTGACCTCCCAAGGATTAATGTGTGTTGTGTGTCCTATGAGAGTGATGGAAAGTAGAGCTGCACCTGCAGCTCTCACTCTCAGCCCTGCTGGAGGCTGGGCATTTGGGCAAACCAGATGGGTTTGTTGTGGCATGTGATAACAGGTACAATCTAAAAGTCCAGTACAATCACGTTATCCATCATGGAGGTATGAGTAAACAGGCCAATACAGTAATGAATGTAACAGGTTTCAGCCTGATTTACATTCACTGAACATTATGTTCAGCTATCATGCAGCCTCCCTCCATTCACGTGGCTGTTTTAGTCCCTAATTAACACTCAACTCCAGCAGTTAAATAATTCATGCTGTAATAATCACCAAACTGAAATCCTTTAAAGCAACCAGAATCCCTCTCCATTTTTCATTCCGAACCTATTTTCTGGAAAATTATATTTTCCAGACTGTTCTATGAGGTCTTGTTAATTGTGAACTCTTTCCTCTATAGATGAGATGCCAAGGCCATTGTCACAGTCATGACTTCTGACAAGCGCAAACAATCTCTGAAGTACCTCAACTCATGTCTTTCTTTCTCTCTTCCTCTTCTTTTTATCTCGCCCACTCGTACTATCTCTAACCGCCTCACAATTGAGGAACAGTGTTAAGACTGAATCACTTTCTAGGTGTTTGCTCTGACACTCCTGGTCCACAGAGGCAAGTGCACTACTCTGAGAGTCTCCTCGTGTGTGCTGTAAATGGGAAGTGGCAGAGGTGAATGTGGGAGACTTCAGGCCTAGCTGATTGAATTCCTTTCTTTCTTTAAACGTAATTGCTAACGTTTTTAACACCAGTGTCAGTGTATGCTATTCACTGTACTGCATAACCTTTGCACCCAAGCAGAATGACTTTAAGAAACAGTTTTTTTTATCTTAATACAGGAATTTGCTTAACTCCCACTGAAGATGTTATTTTTAACATTAAAATTGAAGAGTTATGTAAAATGAATTTCAGTGGATGCAGTTTTTGCAACAACAAAAAGCTGGATACACACAAATGCTATGCTTTTGTATTGAACACACTTGAACTCTACATTCCAAAGTTAATAGTATTAATATCCTTTTCTGGAAGATTCATAAGCTGTGCAACAACAAGACAAGTTCAGGAGCAGAAGTTCCTTTAGAAACAAGGACCGTGGTTATAAACATTGGATAAAGATAAAAGAAGATAAAGAAGACCAAAATGTATAGTACAAAGCTATTCTCACAATACACCCATCCAAATATTCAGATATGCCCAAAATGCCATTCGCTCACCCAATATAGGGATATAAAATATATGAATAAAAACATTCCACTTAATGTTAGGAACTGACAGTTGCTGATGGGACTTTCATTATTGTTTTCACATCTCTGACTTGAAAGAGAAGATAACATTGATGTATACCATTTTGTGCTGGAACTTGTCCTGGAGAAAGTGTAGTTTTTATGAAAATGGGTCAATTTGAGTACTAATCAATCAACCATCATGACCATTAGCTATCATAGCTAAGAAAAAATTAGTTGGGAAATGGAGTAAAAGTCAGATAATAGACGTATACAATAATACAATATATCAGTCAGTGTTTCATGATAATCAATAATCAATATAATCAAAAGTCAATAATCCAGTTCCACATCATGCCAATAAACATCTAACTGAGATTTCTGTGTAAGGGCAAATATTGATGTTTAAGACTGAATAATGTCAAAGCAACATCACACCAGTCTACTCCTAATGTGAAGACTCCTGTTGGCTTCCATATGTGTCTACGGCAGACAGGTTCTCTGAAATCTGTCAAGTTGCTCTTGTGCTCTGAATCCATGATCTTCCAAATACCATTTAAAGTGAATGTTAGAGCAAAGAACGTGAAATTGAGAATTTACACCAAACCATTTAATGATGGGCAAATGCTCTAGGGTTATGAGCCTGATGAGATGAAAACTAGAGAGCTAATGAAACTTTAAACAAAAATGCTTAATAAATAACTTAAAAAAACTTAAATATATCTTTAGTCAGCTGTCAGAAAACTCAGATCAGATTCTAAAGTTAATAGTGTTATACCAATCATAATCTAGATGCTTGGTTCCTTTTATCTCCATGCCATTTTTATACAGTGACAGGACTTACAGCCCTGTTAGACACTACAAGAATGGTGGTGGTAAAATATATACATTTTTTAACTAAAATTTTTTTCCCCCGACACGGAGGGGATGGTATAAGCTGCTTTTAAAGACCATGCAGTCATGCTAACACTGGGAGCGTCTGTATCACTCTTCACATTCCCATAATCTTTGTTGTTATCAGATGTTCCCACTAGGCCATTGGGCCTTTGAACTGGTACGACTCCTGCAGGGCAGTGCTTAGGAGAGCTGATCACATCTGATATCAGAGGATATCTATTGACCTTTGGCTATGACAGGATTGTTGTATCCATAGTGAATTTAGCAGGGAGGAGATAACCGCCGCCTTAGATTTTAGGGTGGGGGTGGGAGGAGGGGTATTTCATATTTTATCTCTGTCTTTCATGCTTCTGAAGCAATCCTTCAAATACGCAAGTTGTCTCCTAACTGCAGCAGAAGGGGAACATATTTTAGTTAATAATTGCAGTTAGTTTCAGAGTAAAGTCTCCATGAAGTCTTTACTCCATTGGGTTCAGTCAAATCTGCAGGCTTTGAAACAGGCTGCTAGTTCTGAAGAGCCCTAAGCATTTCTTATCTATTTGTTTGAATGGCTTTCTCAGTCTCTCAGAGGTTTTCAGTTTTATATAGCAGCTGCCAGAAACCAGTGAGAAGCCATGTAGAAGCACACAACTTTAAAATTAAAAACCTTTCATGTCTAAGGATGCATTGCACATACACAAGTTGCAGTGACCTCACTGAATGAAGAAGGTGACTTAGCAACCCTGATATTAGAATAAAAATAAAGCCTAAAATAAAGCATCAATCATTGAGCATCAAAGCAAAACATCCCAGACTGAAATGAAAAAAGACAGTTTAGCATCTTGTTGTTATTATGAATGCTGTGCATGTTACTTCCACTCTCAAAATGCATTTTTCAAAGTGTCAGAACACATAAAACGTCAGGGCAGTTTGATCACTGACCTCTATTTAATCGTAGCTGAGCTTGCTGATGAACATCAGTCTGGTCAATACCTTGAGGGCACAAGCTTTGTGAACAGAAAGGATGTCTTGAATTGTCAAGACAGTCAAAATGATAAAGCCTGTCCTCAAATTCCCTTTGGAACAGTAAAAAAGAAAAAAGGACATCAATTCATTCTGTGGAGTTAAATCTCTAAATGGAGATAAGTAGTGTTGTGGCACTTGAGTCTAGTCTTGGTCACAAGACTGCAGATTAAAGGTCATAGCCTTGTCTCGTTCTTGAGGTGAGGACTTGTACTTTGTAAGCAAGAGATAAATTTCTTTTTTTAAATAATAATAATAATAATAATAATAATAATAATAATTATTATTATTATTATTATTATTGCTTTTTTTGTACTGTGGGAGGACATAGTGAAGTAAAACATATTTAAAACTGTTTTTTTAGTCACACTCTTCATATTTTATGTTAGGAAGTTACCCAGATGCTGAAATGTTAAAATAAAATGCAAAACTACATACCTGTTTCTATTCAATTATTGTAATAACAATTTCATTTTTCATTTTAATTATAATTTTTTTATTTTAATATAGGCTATATGCTCCAAACACACATAATGCAACTTATGTTGAAGATTCAAAAGACTGAAGATATGGAAGATTTCCCATCACAACAGTTGTAAATATATCTAGAAACTGAATATCAACAACACCCTGTCTAAAGTCAAAAACAGGCCATTGTTAATAATCTAGCATTACAATCAATTAACATGTTTTATTTTATACAACCTAACTTATAAAGAAAAGTATCTTTAACTTTACCAGCACTGGCATCCAAACGTCAGTAAGCAGAGTTGAACTAACTCACGTATTTGTATTATCTATTATTACAGTATACATCATGTATAATGTATTTAAAATAAGCAAATCTACAAACAAATCTTAGTTTTCTTGTCTTGTCTCTGATTTGGCTACTACAAAGTCTTGGACTCAATCTCAGTCTTGACTTGTATAACCCTACTGATGTGTATAAAATGATATAAATGATATAAAAAAGTGCTATTTCAAATATGTAAAACCTTTTTTATTTTGAAAACTGAGGATAGCACAAGAAATGCTACTGTACCATGTACAATGGAATGTGTCAATGGGGGTCACCGATATCCCCAGTTTCAATTCATTCCCATCTTCATTCACAACACAACTGTTCAAAGATGTGTTTCACAATCACAAAGCAAAAGCAATGCACACTACATCCACATTCAAATGCCCTATTCTTTTAAGAAAGTTCAGAAAAAAAATTCTTGAAGACTTATTGAGCACATTTTTGACGTCATTTTAAGTCAAAAGTATCTCCAGTCTGAGTGTTAAAATGTCTCTCTAGGCCATGGTTTCTTTCCTCATGATGCGTTTGGAATTGCATAAGACTCCAGTTATTGCAGCTCTTCCACGTGGTCTTCCTCTTTTCCTCATGGCCTTATGGCACCTGAAGGAGATGCCCAGCTCTTCCATCACCTCACTGCAAGTGATGCACTGTCAAAGAAATCACAAGGCCATATGTAAGCCTTTATTCTTCATTTAGAAAAAATTATTATGTGTTGTATCACTTATATACAAAATGAACTGTACCTAAATAAAAGGCAGGATTGGTAATTGTAGTGATCCTTATATATTTTAGTGTTTGAGGTTAATTTAAGGGATTTATTATTTGATGTCTTGCAGAAGTACTACTGTGGACTTCAGATAACATTTCAGCATAAACAGAATCAGCTTAATGTACAATACTGCTCAAAAAATGTTCATGACAACATGCTTTTTTATTTCAGAAGAATTTTTTTTGTTTGTACCCATTTCAAGACTATGATCAAATCCACAAATGCTGCTTATCATGACATCATGAGCCATAGGAATATGGTGGATACACACTTTGAGCTAGCATTAATGCTATAGTATAGCACTTATTTTACATAACAAGATAAACTTCCTTTTTCAAAACACACAGTAGTTGAAATATGTGTGCACATATATATCTCCTAGCAATTAAAAATGCTGAGTGATGGTCTTAATGGACAAATTTCCCTAATTCTGATTACCAGTGTTAGATAGATATTATTATAATACATTTATAACATTATATTCTAACATATAGTATTCACTGAGGATGTTAATGTGTTACTACTCTTTCTAGTGTATCCATGATATTCCTACGTTCCATGATGCCTTTTGCAAAATATATGATAAACTTACAGTGGAGAGTAAACAGCTATACCAAAGACTATAGACTATAAACTAACTGACAACAACTTGTGGGAGACACCAAAACTGAGCTAAAAAGCAGTGACACTGTCCTACCTCACCCTTATCTCATAGAAGATTGAATAAAAGGAGCAGCAACATTTGTGGATTGTGTGATTTTATCATCATGGCTAGAAAAAAAAAGAATTTCTTCTGAGTGACCCCAAATTTTTGAGCAGTGGAATATATTAGATTGTCCAGGTTCTTGTGTTTTGAATAGACCAACAACTGAATGGATGTTGAAATAACAGAAAACACAATGTCCTTGCCTATTTTAATATTCAAAGTAATTCTCTGGTGTGTTGGGCAAAACAATCTGCAATAAGGATATGAGCTTGTTGATGCAAAGAGACACCGGAGAACCTGCCATGGAACTTCAAACAAAGGCTGTTAATCCTAGAGTGTAAGAGAGCAGCAAGATGAAAACAGGCATTTTTCTGGGTTGGAATTTATGGAGCCCTTGGAACTTCAAACAAAGAATTACATTTAAGCTAGCATAAAAGGTCATACTCCTGAGAGTACAATCAAATAAAAACAAAAGCTGTTTTTCTTGTTTTATCCACTGCATAAGACCATTCAAACATATACACTTATTTATACACCAACACTAATACTGTGCTGCCTACACAGACTGCAGTGCATAGTCTATACCTTTGAAATATGGAACATTTTAGCCTGCTCATATTAATATAAACTGTTATTTTGTTGTAAGCAACTAAATGATGGGCAATATTTTGTTTTCCATTTGTAATTAGTTCTATTGCCTCAGAACAAGAGTAGGTGAGTCAAAGAATGGCTGCGTCCAAAATTGCCTACTTCCCTACTGAAAAGCAGGTGAAAGCAGTAGGCAAGAATGACTGCTCTGTCTGAATATGCAGTATTCATCAAGCTGTATGTGAAAAGTACCCAAATTACCTACAAAATTGGGAGTTTGAAGTATGTATTAGCAGCACACTGTGCTATCCCATGATTTAACAAAAGCTGTCGAGGCATTCAAAACTGAGGGAAAAAATGGCGGAAAGATGAGGGTCATCTGTTTACAAGTGTAAGTAAGCTACAAAATGAAACATACAGTGGAACCTTGGTTTTTGTCATTAATCCGTTCTAAAATGCACACAAAGAACACAATGAGAAATAAATACAAAAGACTAATGTATAAATGGAAAAAATGTAAAAAACACTTAACATCACTCTTACAGATTTACGCTCTGTTTTAGAGTGTGCTGGTGTTCTGTACACTCGTTCTCTTGATTCTCGGCCGCTATTTGTTTTCACAACAGTTTTTAGGCGTTGCACACCATCACTTTAGTGTGACATGTTTTAGTTTGTTTTGAGGATACTTGTGTTTTTGCGAAATTAGCAGGGAGAAATGTGGGCATGCCAACAAAAACCGGGTGGAAGAATGATAACTGGGACAAAATTTCCCTGAAAAAGTCAACAATAACCGAATTGTACAATAACCAGGGCAACGATAACAGAGGTTCCACTGTATTATGATAAAAATGTATTGTGAATATGTCTTTTAATAAATAAACTTTTAGAGTGGTGGTGGTGATGATGTCATACATCTGATCTTTGGTAAAATGGCAGCTGTAGTGTGTCAAGGTTGTGTCGATACCGCTTGATTGATTGAGCAGTGCATACTGGCTTTAATGTAGTACATACAGTCTAAATATGCAATTTCGGACGGAGTCATTGTGACACGAGGACAATTTACTCTGATGAACAGAACACTCATTCTGGTTTAATGACTCAGAAAATCTTGAACACTTTTGCTGAATTAATTATTTGGCTCATTGTATTTTTTTTTATTATTAAACCCTTTGGACTTATACATGCCTCAGTTCATTTCCACTAAAAAAAGCTGATTTCTGTCCCTGACTGACAGTTTCGGACATGGCACAGCTTTGACCATGAGAGCCAGAATGGCCTCTGTGATCCAATCCATCATGATAAGGTTATTTAATACAGCTTAGGCCACAAAGGCCAGAGAGAACTTCCAGTGTGTTAAGGGATAGCAGATTCAGCTTCCCTATAGACTACAGCACATTTATTGGACTGTGAATTAGCTCTTGGGTCTATCTTGGATTATCCTCAGTGAATCATAATGCAGTTTGTGTAACTGAAGCTTTGTGGCCTTTTGACTTGGACTGCCTGAATATGGGAACATGTGCAAAATACTCAAAAAATAGAATATCATCATGATTTTTATATACATTCATTATACAAAATAAATCATTTTCATTATATTTAATTTCTATTACAAGCTTTTTTTTGTTTAACTCTTGATCAGTATGTCTTATAGCTCATAAAAATCAGAAATCCAGAAACTCAAATTATTAAAAATATTTTATAATAATTAAAATAATCAAAGAAATGGAGTATTTAAACAGTATCATTATTACAACAACAAAAAAAGCCTGAAATATCTGCCATTATGTGAAATGGATATAAAATATATGGTAGCGTTCATATGTTCAACACAAATGAACATGCTATTGTAATTTTTGGAGATGCACTAGTTTGTGGGCAGCAGTCAGGTGTCATATGCAAACCATGAAACAAGACTGCACCCAAAACAAGGCATGCCATAAATGTACCTACACAGCAGAAATGGTCAATGGAAATAGATCAATATTTAATTTTGTACTCCACTTTGTATCTGTCAGGAGCTGGGTTAAGGAATAGGACCTAAAACCTATTGTATACTTTGAAAAAAATCTGTCCTACATTTGAAAGATTTATTTATTCTAGATTGAAGTTAAGAGTTAAGGGGAGTGATATCTGGTGACAGGGAAAGGTGATTAATGAGGTCACACGCACCCCTTCCAAAGCTAGCCAGGCAAGAGCTGGAATGATTAACGCGAGGAGCATATGTCGTCCCCGAGAAGGCGCCCACTCTCTAAATCTGTGGATAAGGAGGTGCCAGTGGAAGAGGTGGAATCGCGTCTCTGCAGCTGCCCTGACTGTATGCCATAAAAGAAACAGAAGGCCTTCGCATGCAGATGAAAGACAAAAACACAAAAGAGGAAATGACAGATCAATGAACAAGGCATGCAAATAAAAGTAAAATAGAAATAAAATTCAGTGCATACATATGATAAAATGAGTGCCAAAAGAAAATTATGCAAAGCTTTGCCACAAAGCAACTTAAACATAATCCCATAAGCATGAACTAAATCTACTGCTGAATAATGAATGCCAGCACAGCAACTGCTACCTCTCAACTGCTACCTCTGAACTGCTTTGATAGGATTTTTACCTTCAGAAGCATTGAGTGCTACAGATATGCACACATAAGCACACAGTATACCTGATGTATACTCTCCCACATCATCCTCACCTCCTCAATGTCACTGTTCTTGCGGGCCTTGTAGATGAACTCTCCTATTGCCACGAACACAGACAAGACGAGGCCTGCAGCAAGCACGATGAAGATGCCCCCAATGTTCTCCACACCTAAAGCACTAGCCTCCTTTTTGTCCTCCTCAGGGCAGCCATTGCCCCTCCACCACTTTTCCTTCATCATGTGCAGCTTGCCCTCCTCCTGTAGCTGCAGAATGGCAATAGTCACCTTGTCCCGGTAGGGTGACCCTAGAGAAAGAGATAGCTCTTACTTCTGATGCTTGGAGGGTGGCAATAAGATATAAAGGAATTTGACAAATGAGCATAGAAAAGATTCATAAAAAAAGGGTCAAATGCCACAGAGCACATTTATTGTTGAAGATATCTGTTAAATAGTCATGTGGTTTAATTTGGATTTGTGTACCAGGCTTTGTTTGGGAAAATCTGTGAAATAATTTCAACATCATGTGTTTACTCAACTGTCAGGGCTGTTACTATCAATTAAATCAGGCAGTTAATAATCTAACAATTATTCTGGCAATTCATTTAGTAATTGATTGTTAGAATAGACCAAACAATGGGCCCCGAGTGGCTCAGCGGACTAAGGTGCTGCCACTATGATACGTGGATCACAAGGTTGAATCCTGATCCTGCTGCTTGCCATCGACAGCCAGGGCCTCGAGAGAGCAGAATTGGATGTGCTCTCTCTTCGGGTGGGCAAGATGGCATACTTTCCCTAGCACTATAAACAATGTTGACTGACTCAGGCGTCTGGGCATCTGTGCTTTCCTCCGAGTGCGCTAGCTGCTTGGCGGTAATGTATTGCCAGCAATTTGGAAAAAAAGGGGCTTGAAGTCACTGGTATCAGAGGAGGCTTGTGTTCAACATCAGGGGTAAAAAAAATGGTTTTCAAAATATGAGAAATAGATTACTAGCTTTTTTAAAACAGACTTTACTAATTTATTTTAAACAATAATGTGACAGAACAACTATGAATATAAATAAATAGTCCATCAGGCTCTACTAATGCATCTCCAAAAATGTTAATATTTGTGTTCATGTTCACAATTTAATTCAAAAACGTAGTGACATGTCAAGAGATGTGGAATATAAAAGTTTAACTGTGGATTAATTGTGAAAACAAATCAGGATATTATTAGTTAAGTCATTTATTTGAGTTGGTGAGAAATCATGACAAACTTAAATTTTTTAGTACTAGAGTGAGAGTGTGGCTTGACATGATGTTTGATTAACAATATCTAATGAGTTTATTCAAAATTCCTCCACATTCTTTAGTTAAGGCACCTGTTGTGATATTGTCATATTAAAGATTGAAAACATTATCTTTTTTGAACACAGAAAGGGACATTTAACATCATGATAGGCCTAATAAACATGTTGGTTCATATTTGGTAAGCATCTTAGAATAAGAGCACTGAGCTGAGAAGTACAAAAATAATTTATATTATATATTATATATAATATCTCAACTAAATATTTCATTTGGTGCTGACAACACAGTGTAAGCATAATTACTGTAAGTATACTAGGGCATTTCAAAAATTTGAATATAGTGAAATAAATACAGTTACAAAGGTAAACTGTCACATTTTAAATTCATTACGTGTGAGTGACATTTCAAGTCTTTTTTTGTTCTACTGATGATCAGTATCTCTTATATCTAATAAAAATCAGAATCTCAAATTATTTCAAGATTGACTCAATCACTATTCAAACAGCAACAACATTACAAGCAAAGGCTTGAAATGTCATTTTGCATGTAATGAATATAAAATAAATGAGTTTCGTATTTTGAACTAAATAATGAACACAAAAACTTTTTCACAATATTCTAATTTCTGAAGATGCACTAGTACATCAGTGGCCAACATATCAGACACAAAGAGCCAGAAAAAAACAGGAACCACAAGCTATATATGTACACATATATGCATACACACAACTACCAGGAGGTCTGATACCATTTGTTTCAGTCGCTGAGGCTTTTCACACATTCCCCTTCATGTTACGTCTTTTTTTTTTGGCACAGGTGATATTCAGTGCCAGTTGTTGTTTATTGTTTAACACCATATCAGCAATTAAATCTATATTCATGGCTAAATAATAGTTTATTTGATACTTAACATGCATGTTTTTGGACTCTGGGAGGAAACTCAAACCTGAGACCCCAGCATTAGGGGGCTAACATGCTAACCATCACACTGCTGCCCACATGCCAGGTAATAGCATGTGAGCGTGACCGTTTCTGAAATGTTTTGTACATTTTTCAGACAACAGAGTCTGTTTGTCTGACTGACATTTTAAAGTGTTTAGCTTGTATTTGCAAAGATTGGTACCTTTAGGGAACCTGTGGTCCATGTTAGCATGTAGTGAGGCATAAAGTGGTGCTGACGATTCAAAGCTTTAAAATGTGGCAGTGATGTTTGGCATATCAAATGAAATGGTTTCTCATTCTGCAAAAAAAAAATTCTTAATTTGGTTTTACATTTCCTGGACACTGCCATGTTTCAGCAGCAAGCTGATATTAGCCTAATAGACCATGGCAACGTTTGTTGTCATTGTGACATTCTCCCTAGTAACATCATCATTTGCAACAACACCATTTGGTTTGCTCTGGCCACAAGTCAATTCACATAACATGGCAAGGATTCAATCACCAGATACACAGTGTATACAACAAGTATATATAACCAATGGAAGAGCTTGTACACACACACTTGTACAGCCACAGGTTGGCCACCCTTGCAGTAGTATATAGCAGAAGGTGATGCTGGTAGATTTCTTTTTTGCAAGTTTAACATATTTACAGTGTAGTCTTTACCTATAGGGGTGCCAACTCCATATCCTTTGGAATCTATAAGTCCTCCGACCTGGGTGAGGTTGCAGTTCCTCTGGCTGATGTACTCTATGCTGGTGGACTCCATGAGAAGGGCATAGTCTGTAGTTAGGACACGTGTGATGCCCTCTCTGTTATTCTTTACCAGGGCTGTGTTCTTCCTGCTGCTCATGAATGTCCACATCTTCTCATATGTGGAGATTTTTGACTTCTGATAACAAATAAAAAGAAAACACAGGAAAGCTGTGGTTAACTTTGAAAGTTTCAGAAAAGGTAACATCAGTCCGTTGTGTTGAATTCATTCTGCAGAGTTGATACCATCTCTTACACGGCTATCAATATCAGCTTATCAAGGACACAAAGCGGGCAAAATCCATACAGCTGTGCTGTGTAATAACTTTGCCCCCGCCGGCTCTCAGGATGAGTCAAAAGAAGGCAAGTTGCCACCGATTTGCAGCCTGTGTGTTTGTGTGGAGCTCAGCCAGGAGAAATGGGACAGCTGCGTTCTAAATCTCTCTCAGCTGATTCAATCTGTATTGGCCGTCTACAAGCCACTGTTTTACCAGCTACAGGAGGCAGTAATCATCAGCCACAATCTTTGTGGATAAAACCTATACCGGTTGCTATGCTTGCTCTCTTGCCCTCTCTGTGGTTCTTTATTACAACACTCCCTCTCTTCTCTTTCTTTGTCCATCTGTATATCCCTCTCCCATCTTCCTCCTTGAAGACAGTACTAAGAGTGCACTAAGTAGACTATTGCTGGGTAAGCAGCACATATATAATCCATACATGGTTCACACATAAGACACACTGGTGGATTTGTTGAGGTAGATTACTGGTATTACTGAGATAGATTACTGGTATTACTGGCATAAGATACAGAGAGGATGATTAGAAGTAAATATTTCTGGCAGATTGCAGAACACAGAGGCATTAGAAGGGATGCAAAGATGAATCTGCGTTAGAGAAAAGACATCTTTCTAGAAATGAAAAAGCAACCATGGCCTTTCCTCATATGATACATTTTCACTGAAGATACAATAGAGTTCAGCACTAAAACAACTGTCGGTTGCTTTTACATCAATCATTTAGATTGCATTGTACTGTGAGCAATCAATGAGTTTCAAAAATCCCATCAGTGTAGTCTTAAGAATACATGCTTCTGGACAGATAAGACTGTTGCCTAACTGACTATTGTCTAAATATATCATTCACATTCTTCTTGTGTTCTGCTTTTACTTTGATATTAATGGTCCATACAGGATCACAGTAGTTCTTCAAAAAGATCATTTGTATTGAACAGTCACATATTTTATGTTAATTACATGTAAAGTGACATATTTTAAGGATTTTTTGTTTTAATGTTGACACTGTATGAACAGTAATTTACTCAAACTAAAACTGAAATACTGTAATAATTAGAGATTCTGGATTTCTGATTTTCATGAGTTAAAGCCACACTAATCAACATGTAATGGATATAAAATTACAGTTTAATTTTTTCATTAGATGATGAACAACAGTGAACCTTTTCACAATATTCTCATTTTCTTTTAGATGTACGGTACTAGTGTATACAATGTGTGTGTTCAAAACTCCTTACTTTAAAAAAAGTCATGGTTGAGCCATCTCTCACAGCACCATATTCGATTCTTGTCTGCTTTGCTAGATCGTCCGCTGAATCGATCGGCGCATCCATCCTCTCCACCGTGAGAAAAGCAGCCAGGTTAGCAGTGTAGGATGATATGATGATTAGAGTGAAGAACCACCAAATCCCTCCAACGATTCTAGTGGACAGAGCCTTGGGCATCAATTCTGAGCCTGTTATAACAGAGATGCTGGTCAGAACAATGTTAGCATACCTATAGCAAGAATAATAGGTAGAATAAAAGTCAAGCTTTTGAGAATGAGACATTAACCATGCTTATTGTGCTAAGAGGACTGACAATGAATGAACAGCAGTTATAGTGCAGATATTCCCAGAAAGACAAAACCCAATAAAAGCAGTTGATTCTGAAGCCAACCTGACATCTATAAGACTCAACGGTTAATCGAAAAATTTAGTATTCTCCTCCTAACACATCAAGCTGCAAAACAATGCCGCTAGTCCATTAATAAGGGAAGATACAGGAACAGGCTGCATTCACATCTAAGGAAATGTGCGGTGACCTGCCTGGTTGTGCTGCTGTATGACAGCCACTGCTGCTCTCTGAATTGACAATAAATACAATAGGAAAAATACAGAAAAGATGGGCCGTTATAAATATCGAACTTCACTCCCGTCGCTCTGAAGCAGCGCATAACCGAGAACACTTTATCTTATCAGTGGACTCATATAGCTTCTGCTTTCACTGCATTCAGTCTGGATTTCCATCTGGAGAGCAAAGATAAATCTGATGGGTGGATTTTCCAACTGGAAGGATTCATGGTGGTAGAGACTCAGATACATGAAGCTGTCAAAAGGACTGCACTCTGGTGTCTGTCTCACAAAAGACTAAAAAATAGTCTTCCTCTGGATCCTGTATGATGAACTTCACACACATGCAAGACAAAAAGTGTTCTGTGAGAACAGTTACTGATTTAAGAGACACATATATACATTAGACCAAAATAAAAAAGCCATATTTGCCTACAAAAAAATTGAGACTGTCATTTGAGACCGTCATCCCTTATTGAACCCTGAAGAAATAATATGCTGTTGTATGTTGTATTGGGTATACTCTGTGTTTGCTGTGAATCTGTATGGAGAACATGCTATGCAACTATTTCTATTAGTCCTCCAATGTCTATTCTGTTGCACCTGTCTTTTGTCTATTTATGTTATCTCTGTCTTTCCTTTTATGGTCATTTTCTGTTACTGTTGTCCAGTTGACCGGATGGTCAGTGGCTAAACTTGGCTACCAATAAACCAATTATCCAGACTACGTTGGCTAGTTCCCTGATGTGAAGGGTCTATTTGGGCTCAATTTCTACAACCCTACAGTAAAGAAAAAATAACACATTTGGCACCCAAAAAACAGCAAAAATACAAATTACTGCTACATATATTAGAGTATCTCCAAAAATTAGAACTACCCAAACATTTACATGCCACAGTAAAGCAAACAAACCTGCACATGTAATTGATGCTAAGTAAAGTCACATGTCAATGGTCATTTTGAAAATGCCATTGATTTGTCTCATAGAGAACAATTCCTACGGTCCTATGGTATTCAGCTGCTACAGACTAACTAAAACATGACATGTCTACAAATCTAAATTTGTGGATAATTTTTTATTAACTGCTTTTTATAGAATAAAATAAGTCTTCGCTCATGTCTGTAAATCTAATTGAATGTGTTAACAGAGGTGAGGCCAATTAGTATGTGTCTTAATGTAATTTAATGTTACAATAACAGTGTGGTCTATAAACTTAAGGGTGTGAGTTCTGGAACAACCTCGAATGTCATTCATGCCTGACTGCCTAAAAAACTGATCAGACTCAGCTGGTGGTGTGCTACTTGTGTGCAGGCTTTGAAATGTGTCCTTTAATTTCTCAGGTATGTACATTACCTATGATCTGCATCAAATGTCTCTTTTTACAAGCATGCTGCATTAAGCAAACACCAACACATGCACTGCTTTATGTTCAGATAAAAAGCTAAAGAAATGGACAAGTTAAGTAAGTTGAGAAAGTCTATAATATGGATTCATTAGCAACTATATTGAGGAAAGTCTGCTTTGCACCAAGGACACAAAGTAATAAAGATTGTTATAGCAAAGAAGAGAAATTAGGACTGTGCTGAATTTCAGTCCCTCAGATCTTACTATCTGAGATCTGCTCGATGGATCTTACTAAATCACAAACAGCATTTTTCACATTTGACACAGCATTTATCACCAATACATACCAATAAAGTTCATTTTAGAATGTAAGCACAGCTTCATTCACAGTTCTTTAATGCATTTACATAATTATAGCAGTGAAGAAAAAAGAGAACAAACAAGTGATGCAAATATGAGCACCCCTGGCTTGAACACTGAGTTGGTTAGGGACTGTGTATGGATGTTTAAGAAGGAACTGGAGTAAATATACTCAGATGTATTTCATAATTATACACTTTTTAGTGGCAGTTAAAAATAATATTATAAAAAAATAATACTGTGAAAAAGTTAATTGGTCTTTAGAATTTAATTCAAAATGCTAACCTGTCATTTTTATTTGCATTACATGTAAAGTTACATTTCAAGCCTTTTTCATTTTACTGTACATCATTATGGCTTATACAGTAGTTCAAGAAAATCAGAGATTCAGAAATCCTTTTATTCAAATATTTAATTTCAGTAAAATAATATTAAAACAGTATCAACATTAAAACAAAAACATATTGGAATATGTAAATTTTCCATGTAATTAAAATAAAATAAGATTAATGTGAATTAAATTATGAACACAACTTTTTCACAATATTCTAGTTTTTGGAGATGAACTACTATATAGCATTTTATTTAAAGTTAAATAATTAAGTGATGGAGTTTCTCATTGTGCTGCATTTAATAGAGAGAAGAGTTCACTCACTGTGAAGGCACAAGTGACTAACATGTTTCAGTATTGTTAGCCTTTACTCTTAACAAAAACACTCTGGTTAAACCAATTCCAAAAGATTTGGGACACTGTAAAATGTAAATAAATAAATATAAATAAAACCAGAATGCAATGATTTGCAAATGTCATATACCTGTGTTTTATTCACAACAGAACATATCAAATGTTAAAAGTGAGGCATTTTACCATTTTGATAAATACTCACTAATTTAGAACTTCATGGCTGCAACACATACAAATAGCTGTGACAGGGATGTGTCTACCATTGTGTAGCATCCTCTCTTTTAACCTGATCATTTCTGGATCAGTTTGACAAATGGCTTCTTCTTTGCATGATACAGCTTTGACTTTATTTATGGACTATGCATTTATGGACTGCATAGGGAATTGTGGTCACAGACAATAATTTCTAGAAGTGATACTGAGCCCATGCAGTGATTTCCAGTACAGATTTTAATGTAGTGCCACTTGAGGGTATGAAGATCATGAGCAATATTGAGTATCAGCACTGTCCTTAGTTCAAATGGATTTCTCCAGATTCTCTGAATATTTTGATGATTTTATTCACTGTATATGGTGGGATATTCAAAATCTTCAGCATTTTTTTCTGAAATTATTTCATAATCTTTTGATGCATTTTTTTTCACAAATTGGTGAATCCCTGCTCATTTTTGCTTTTGAGAGAGTTCTCTCTGAAATGCTCATTTTATACTCAGTCATGTGACTTTTCCAATCTTTTGTTGCCCTGTCCCAATTTTTAAAAATCAAGTTCTAAATTAGATAAAGATTTTCTTGAAATGTGTCATATTCAACATCTGATATAATAATAATAATAATAATAATAATAATAATAATAATAATAATAATAATAATAATAAGTTGAACTTATATAGTGCCTTTCTCAAACCCAAGGACGCTTAACAGAGCAAGGGGGGGGAGAGACAAAAAAAATTATAGAGGAGGAGAATGAAAATGTAGCGAGAAAACAGGTTTTAAGCTGAGTCTTGAAAGAGGATAGAGTGGGGCAGTTTCTGAGTGATTGAGGTAAGGAGTTCCATAGTTTGGGGGCCATGGCACTAAAAGATCTGCCTCCGACAGTGACCAATTTGAACTTTGGTACATTTAACTGACCAGAATTAGAGAACCTAAGAGTTCGAGAAGGGCAGTACGGATGCAAGAGCTCAGCTAGGTAGGCTGGAGCTAGACCATGGAGAGATTTATAAGTTAGTAGCAGGAGTTTAAACTGAATGCAAAGTGGAAAAGGAAGCCAGTGTAGCTGAGACAGAATCGGGGTGATATGAGCTGATTTTTTGGAGCTTTGGACATACTGAAGTGACTTAATGGAATTGTTAGGAAGTCCAATAAGAAGGGAGTTACAGTAAACTAAGCGGGATGATATGAAAGCATGGACCAGAGTTTCAGTGTCTCTCATGGTGAGCGACAAGCGAAGACAGGCAATATTTCACGCAGGTGAAAAAAGGCTGTTTTGACCAGAGACCTGATGTCAGGCTCAAAGCAGAGGACAGAGTCAAACAGTACCCCCAAATTACGGACAACACTGGACGTTTTTATTGTTACATCATCCAATTTAACAGTGAAGTCAGTAAAGTTTGCCAACTCACTCTTACGGCCAATGAGTAGAATCTCAGGTTTATCTGTGTTTAGTTTAAAAAAGTTACAGCTCATCCATTGTCTGAGGTCTTCAATGCAAGATGTTAAGGCAGGGGGTGGAAGGATGGAAGTAGTTTTGGTGCTGACATAAATTTGAGTATCATCAGCATAACAGTGAAACTGAAGTCCATGACGGCGGATAATTTGACCGAGGGGAAGCATATAGACAGTAAACAGAAGAGGACCGAGAACTGATCCCTGGGGGACTCCTTGTGCAACATTACTTACAGAAGAATTGTGTTTACCAAGTGAAACAAAGTGAAATCTATTCGTTAAATAGGATCGGAACCAAGAAAGATATGTGTTCTGTGCTCTATTGTGAACAAAAGACAGGTCAATGAGATTTTAAAATCACTGCACTGTGTATCTGTTTACATTTATAGTTGCTAGTATAAGTGCCAGTGATGCCAGTGATGAAGTATTCACTTTCTGTTAGCACATTTGCTTTTGACTTTGCTCGTAATACAAAATGCTCTGCGAAGTCTTCATTCAACAAAAGAGCCTTTTGGATGTGATTATCTGTCAGACATCCAAGGTTGCACACAAACATAAACATGCAGAATATTGATCAGCTTGGTTACAGAGAGAATGTATAGACAGTTAAACCAGTGAGTCTCATAAAACAACACAAAATTGGTCATCAAAGTGCCCAACTGCATTTAAATGCCTCACATTAGGTGAACTTTTAAGAACTTGCATTAGTACGGCAGATTCCATGGCCGAGCAATCTCTCTAAAACACACCCCATCTGTCTAATATTTCAGGAGGAAAGTCTTGCCAGGTTAGAATATGCTGCACAATGATTTGTTCGTATCTCCTGCGCTCATTAAAGTAACACTTGCTGCTTCACACTCTCCTGCACACCTGACACATCATCCATTTATTTGTGTGTGCTGCGTTGTGGAACCAGCAGGCCTTTCCACCGGGCCAGAACCGCCTCATTACAGAAAAGTCAGGTTGAGACTATGAGGCTCGGCTAAATGCTAGACTATAATTAGGGTGTCACTTTAAATCAAGCGTTTCTAATAACTATGGACCTACCCTATAGTTTCACCAGGAAAGAGAGTAATAACTTCTTTTCTTTGCAATGCATAATATTAAGGTATGTGCTTTGGTTGTAGAACTATCATTCTACCTGTCATGTTATCATTGTATACATTATTTAAAATGAACGGGCATTTTGCAGTACAAAATGTATTTAGTGCAGTGATCACTAACACGCCTCCTGGAGATCCAACCTTAATCAGACACACCTAACTCAAATAATCACTGTTTGGAATGAAGACTTTTGAGGTATCTAGAAGGAGCTAGACCCAGAGTGGTGGTAGATTTACCATCCTGTCAAGTTTAGATCCAGCACACCTGGATCAGGTGTGTTAGATTAATGTTGGAGCTACATGGTTCAGGTAGATCTACAGGACCAAGCCTGGACAGACCTTCAGGACAAAGTTGGTGTCCACAGATTCAACAGAGCCTGATTTTAGTTGATGAACAAATAACATATTTGACTTTTAATTAGATATTTCATATTTAATGAGTTCTCCTTGAATTCCCGCAAAACATTTTAATATTTTTGTAAGGTCATGTAGAGAAGTCAAGACCTTGTATCTGAAGCCACATAATGAATATTTTCTTACCTTGCCTCATGAGTGCTGCAACTCCAAACCACAAACTATTCAATAATGTGAAGTTGTTTTCCATCACGTCTGATGAAGGGTTGCAAGGGTGAGGGTTGTACCATTCATATGGTGTGAACCTGTTTGGTTTTAAATTAGACAGTTATACACCAACAATATAATGACATTCCAGAAAACAATGTTTTCATGTTTTCCACCCAAAAAAAAAAAAACGTCATTAATTTTTTTCAGTTTCAAACCACCCACTCTGTCATCACAGAATCTAATCCCCTGATCTGCCTGGTGCAAAAATTAAGGTCAAAATAAAGTCAATGTTCTAGTGAGTTTCAAAGAATGATTAATACACAAGTCAAGATGAAAATGAACATTGACTGAGTGAAGAAAAGGTCTACCGTTACAAATTTTAGTTCACAATGCATTCTGACTTTGCAAAAAAGTAATTTTTTAGAAATGCACAATAAATCAATCGATGACGATTTTCAAAAAAGCACGTTTCATTCCATGCATGCAGACTACAAACTATTTTCAATTAAAGCAGAGCAGGACCAAAGAAACCAGAAACATATTTACCTGACCTTGTAAAATATTAAGAAAATGCAAAAAATATACTCAGAGGTGCATATGTATATGGCTGCCCATTAATACGATAGATTTATATTTTAATAGATGAATCCAGACTTCTATGTTGTGTTGAGGACATCTGCCTTTGAAATTAGGCTTTGATAATGGCAGAACATTGTGTTCCTTCATTAAAAAGTTTATTAACTTTTAAAAAAATTATAATTTAAAAAAGTTATTATTTATAATGCTTTATTTTCAATTAGTGGTAATATAATTACAAAATGTCCAGTTGTGCAATTTAGTCTAAGAGAAGAGTAATTTTCTGAATGACTACCACCCTCTCAGTTGGCATGGCCCAGCAGTCTTCAGGATAAATGAAATCTTACAATCTTAACATAGATAAAGTGATCTAAATGTTATTCTGGAAATCCAACCCCAACTAGCCTACTGCCACATTCCTAACATGTCCAAAAACTGACTGTGAAGAAGCTGACAAATGCTGTAGAATCTTTAAATGTGCCCTTTTCAGTTTAAGATGTCTCTCAAAATTTTAAAAAGTAAAAATGTCATTATGTGACACAATGTTTCTGCATGCCGCCACACATTTGAGAAACTAATATGATAGGTAAGCCATACAAAACAAAGATTTCTCTTTGTACCTAGCAATAACGAAGAGCACACAGCTGACTCCCAGACATGCCAGCAACACGTACATCCAGATATCTGGGGTGAGGGGGTTGAGGAATGAGAAGACGCCTGGGTTGGTGCCATTGGGTTTGCGGTATAGAATACTGATCCCCAGCGTCATGAAAGGTTTAGAGAAGTCTATTACTTTCTCCCGCACATAAGTGATGGTCAAAGGAGCCACAGCCAGATCAGCTATCTGAAAAAGTCAAAAGTAGAATAGGATTACTTACAGTTTCATTGGATTAAATCTTTGTCAGTTAATTAAAACAATCCATAAAAGCAACACATTTATTTCAAAATTGATGGGCAATGCTCACTGCTAAAGAAGAAGTAGGATTCTTCATTGCCAGATTAAAAAATTTAAATATTGTGCTCATATGTTAATTCAAAAAAGTACCCTGTCATATTTTATATCCATTACACATATTCATTAAATGTAAAGTGACATATTTCAAGCCTTTTGGTTTACTGTTGGCCAGTATGACTCATAGCTCATGAACATAAGAAATCCAGAATCTTAAATAGATAGACAGACAGATAGACAGGTAGAGCCAAAGTAAGGTTTGAATGACAATTAAGCTGTTACATTATACACTACCGCTCAAAAGTTTGGGATCACCCAGGATTTTCCATGACAATCTATATTATTATTATTATTATTATTATTATTATTATTATTGTTATTAATTAATTAATTTTTCTAGACTATAATAAAGTCCACAAATGCTGCTGCTCCAGATACTCGTTCTTCTATGGTAGAAAGGTGAGGTAGGACAGTGTCACTGTGTTTAGTTCACAAGTTGTTGATGGTGAGTTTAGAAGAGTTTAGAAGCTTTACTACAGCTGTTTAATCTCCAACAGAGGTTTAACACATTGTGTGTGGCACATCACTGGACATGACTCTGTCCTACCTCACTCTTCTAGTATAAACGTTTGAGTATCTGATGCAGCAGAATTTGCGGATTTTATCATCAAATTAAAACAAAAACACATGTTTAATGTGTGATCCCAAACTTTTGATATAGTATTTGTTTTTTTTCTCAAAACAGATTACAAACCGAAAAAAGTTGGGACACTAAACAAATTGTGAATAAAAACTGAATGCAATGATGTGGAGATGGCAAATGTCAATAATTTATACGTAATAGAACATAGATGACAGAACAAAAGTTTAATCTGAGTAAATGTAACATTTTAAAGGAGAAATGTGTTGATTCAAAATTTCACAGTGTCAACAAATCCCAAAAAAGTTGGGAC
>BRDA01000836.1:108849-124110 GCA_036984385.1 Crenuchus spilurus | reverse complement strand
GTTCTTTATGGAAAACTGAGACGCCATGTCATCCGGACCAGAGAGGACAAGGATAATCCAAGTTGTTATCAATGCTCCGTTCAGAAGCCTGCATCCCTGATGGTATGGGGTTGTATGAGTGCTTGTGGCATGGGCAGCTTGCATGTCTGGAAAGGCACCATTAATGCAGAGAACTATGCTCAGGTTCTAGAACAACATATGCTCCCATATGCTCCTCATCTCTTTCAGGGAAGACCCTGCATTTTTCAACAAGATAATGCCAGACCACATTCTGCAGCAATCACAACATCATGGCTACGTAGGAGAAGGATCCGGGTACTGAACTTTTGATCTGTGATTTGTGTTCTATTACGAATAAAATATTAGATGTTGGCATCTCCACATCATTGCATTAAATTTTTATTCACAATTTGTTTAGTGTCCCAACTTTTTTTTGGAATCCGGTTTGTAAAATAAATTCAACATCCAGAGTGCAGATCAGTTTTGACTCACCCTCAGAGATAGGTAGGTACGTGGGTAGGTAGGTCACTTTATTAATCTCAGAGGGAAAGTCAGGAATTACAGCAGCTCAAGTATAGTAAGAGCAAAAAGCTTGAAACATGTCACTTATACCACAGTTAACCTGTTTGTATTAAATTACAAACACAAACATTTCACAGTGTACTTTTTTGGACATGTGGAAGCAGTTTCTTGATGGCAGGTAATGACTCAATGTCCACAACCAACTACACGTTTGCTCAGTCATTCTGCACCAGCTTCCTTTTTTTGCAAGTGTTAAAATGGATAAACCAGGCCTTAGTGAAAGTATGCGTGACTCACATGGTCAATAAGTTCCCTGACCATGCCATTCCATTCTCCTTTGTCATTCTGAGCACCATACTTTCCATCTGACACTAGCTTGACTTCGTAATTAAATCCAAGGATGTTGGAGAGTTCCTTCAGGAGGTCCAGACAGTAGCCTTCAAAGCGATCATTCCCATATAGCACCTTGTCAGACTTCTTATACATCACAAATGGGTTCTCCTGCAGACATGCAGCAAACTCTTTAGACACTTTAAACAAAAAAGCTAAATGTTTAAAGAATGTCACTAATTAATTACATGAATTATTTATGTTGTTTAAAATTAAGTTAAATTAATTTAATTAAACTAAGTTGTCTAAAATAGCGGTACAGTGGTAGCAAGTGGTGTATTTTAAATTAGCAGTAGAAAAAGTTTTTAAATCTTACCAAGATTGTGGTAACAACCAGTGTTCTGTTGGCCAGTGAATCTGTTACATTTTTAGAGACTTCCCTTTTTTCTGTCAAATTCAGACCTGTATACGAGTTCCACACCCCGATCTATGAGTAATGCAATACAGATCCATCAGATAGGCAACAGTGATGACAGCTAACATAAAAGTAATACAATGGCAGGAAAGAAATATGGGCACCACTTTGAAATTACATTCAAAAGATAAATAATGATATTCATTCTATACTGCCTCCGTCTTTGTGAGATGTAATAAAGCACATAAAATCATGACAACAGAAGAATATTAACACCAACAGGGAATCTGGAACAGGTTTAGAAAGTGAGAGTACGTCATGTGAAGAAGTGCTTCTTTCAAGGACAATCTCAGGTGATCACAGTTTGATGCTAATTTATTGCTTGAGTTCATGGTCAAGCACACTTTTGGCTTAAAATGAGATACGGTGTGCCTAACAGAAAGCTTCAGAACCATATAAATGCTTCATTTCTACCATCTTTAATCCTGTTAGAATCAAAAGCAGCTCTCTTTAAATGCATTAAGCAAAGCAAGTGAATCCGTTTTAAAAGCAGTATGTGCAATCAAATGACTGTCTATTCATTCACCATCTATTTATGTCTTAATTACTGAAACATGATGAAATGATTACTCTGGGAGGGAAAACACAGCTTGAAAATTTAAAATAAAACCAATGTTTTGGTAGTTTCAAATCCTGAAAAGATTCTGTGCAATTCCCCATTGAGGTTCATAGTGGATTCAGTGCCTCTGTATTTCACCACTCAAGCTTAGGAGGGCAGAGAACATTCTTTGCTGCATCTCTGCTTCTGATAAAGCCATTTCACTGCCTCCACTCCACGTTTGTGGATTTTCAGTGTGTGGGGGACAGCTGGCATCCATCATTTCAGGGCTGAAAATGTGGATAAAGATCACAATAAGAACGGCGGGACTGATTTAAGACACTGAGTTCAGACTAAAGCTAAAAAATAATAATTTTTTGCTTAGAAAGGAAAATGGCCTGGAGAGCAAAGCTTTGAGAAGAAAAAAGGCTGAAGAACAGAGGAGACCTTTCTGCATTTAGGAATGGTAGAGGGCTAATTTGGGTTAAAAAAGATTTCTGATAAGAAATAAGAAACGAGACTAACTCATTTTCTGTGCAGATACATTCACTGTGCTGGAACTTGTTAAGTATTTTATGAAATTATGCACCCACTCATCGTTTTTAATGGTGATGAAGTACAATCATGTTTGGAAAGGTCTGTATCTGCATCTTCATTCCAATACTTTTAGCAAAATTATTCTTTCTTTGATCGTTTTGCATGACTGCATGATATGAGTTATTCATAACAAATTTTAAAAAGTGGTCAGAACACCTTTTTGTGCATTTTGTCTCAAACATAAAGCAGAAAAGAAAGTATTTTGTGCTGTCATTACAACTGAGAAATCTCAGAGTGATATAAAAAAATTGGTTGAAAATGGGTATTTCTTAAAGTGAACAAAAATTTACCCTTTTCCACATGCTAACACTGTTTCATAAAGGTTTTAATGAAAACAAATGTTTATGGACAAAATACCTTATTGAGTAAGCTCCACAGCATCCTTTCTCACCCTTTGTAAACAGTACTATTAATAATGACTGGTTTGAGTGCCTGTTCTTTGCACACTCCACCATCTTCTTCATAGTATGAAAACCTCACTTTTCAGTGTTTTTATACCTGACAACATGAAAATCAATGAGTCACTCAGAAATGGATTCCCATTATTCCACAATAAGGACACTCATTAGAATTAACTCCACTCCTATATCAGAAATCATCAGACAACACAGAAATCTGTAGAAACAGCAGGGATCAGAGAAAAATCTAGAGAAATATCTAAATTTCCTTTGCCTGCAATATTACAAAATAATAACTAATTAGAGAAATTGTCTGTGAGGTGCCTGAATACAACAAATAAGAAACTAACTTCAGCTTTATGTAGGGATAAACACAAAACCTCAGAAATTCATCAGAGAAATCACAGATGAGATCAGTATAAATCCACAGCATTCCCTACAAAAAGTACCCTGGCTGGATACAACAGAATGCCCTCTTTGTTAATTAAGGAAGTCAACCAAACCTACTCATTACTTAATAAGAGATATTAGGCTGACTTTAATGCAATGATGGTTGCTAGAAATTTGAATCTAAATTTTACTTGACTTAATAAGAAAAAGTGCTTTGGAATTTGAATTTGGAAACTCAACCACAACAGATGCAAGCATTTCAGATTTGTCAAACAAAGGAAACAGCCAACCACATAGTCGTTACACAAAACCACTATGACTGACTAATAATAATAGACATAATAGCCCAAAAGATGGTTTAATAGATTACTTTATATAACAAGAACAAGTCATGTGGAACTTTCTTTTTTGGAACTGTACAGTTATAAGGAAAGTATGTTGCATGCAACTCATAACACGCCAGTCGTGAGGAGAAATGTCAAATTATGACAACTTGAGGTCAGTCAGATGGAGTCAACCATGTAACTTGTTGTCACATTTAGCTTTGATAACTCCCACCAAAATAATCTAGAACTGTTTATTAGAAACAATAGCCAAAAGAACTTTCTTTACGTGTAGAATGAGAAGCCATTTAAGAATGCGTGAACCTGTAATATGGGCAAAAAAACCCATACCTGAACACTGAATAGTTCTACTTTCTCAGTGGTGCTTTCTGCCAGCTTCCTTGGAGGGAACCCTAAACTTGACTGCGTTATATCTCAGAAGACACTTTATTCATTGATTTCAGTTGGACAGCATTCATTGCCGATATATTTTCGAAAGCTGCGGGTATTCACAAGGCCAGCTTGCAAACAATTGTAAAGAATGTTTCTACGTGGGAACCACATTTCATTAGATGGCTATGAAATGTAATGGTGGTATATAAACAAGTTGGAAGACAGATAAATGTTAACCCATTCCAATGCCCCTTTACCAGCTGTCTTGGAACATGGTAGGCATATAAGGGTGGTCCTACAGGTTTCAGAGAGGAGGGACTGATCCACTCAAATTAGATATCAGTCAGAAAACCAGGGGTCTTTAACAGCTGTAGCATAGCCAAAAATCTGACCTGTGACATGAACAAAGACATTTTTTTACTAAATCTACCTCATGTGCATCAGTGGAAGAGGAAGAAGAGAAGATTTCTTAGCCTTCTTAAAACTCCTCTGCAGTGATGGGCGTTAAATATTTCCTAGTTCAAGGCTTATATCTGACCTCATTTCTAAGCCAAGAAGATGTTCCTACCTCTAGGCCATCGGCATCATGCTACAATTCATGTAAGGGTGGGTCAGGACTTGCCTTAAATGGTCTATAAAAGCACCAAATATTCAGTGACAGGAGTCTAGTACCAGTTCTTATTAGTCTCCAATTTGGATGTGAAAACAGTAGCACGAATTGGGAGCAGATGTTGCTGTGACTGTAGGGTAGCAATTAGATTCTTAGGTCTTTGCCTTAGCCCAATGCTAGAGTAATGGTAACTACTCAGAACACTATAAGTCTGTGAGGTGCAGTCAAACACTTGGGAGCTGAAGGACTGTGGTTACTTCCTTTCAGGTTCCAGAGTGGCTGTAATTAAGAAATATCAACAGAGAGGTACAACACAGCATGGCACTGGTCCTGTCACACTCAGTCTCTGTTTACATTTTCTAGTGAAGCTACATTGTGAAGTCACCATTAGTACTAATGGCCAGTAGTTTTGCTTGAGATGGTGATATCTCCGAGGAGAAAGCAAAGAAGGGCTGTTTCTTATGCAGTCATAAGAAAAGCAATTTTCTCAAACAGTAATAATTCAGTCCAGTATCATATGTCTGGCACTGCTATAATCTAGTTTTGAAAAGAACAGTTAACCCTCTGGAGTCTGAGGGTTTTTCAGACATTCAGATGTAGTCTGACTTGCCTTCACTTTTTTTTTTTTTTTTTTTTTACAAATTACACCCATCTAAATTATTTTTCCCAGACTCTTATGCATGCTTTTGTTCAGCACAAACTCAACAACAAAAGTGGCAAAACAGAAACATTGTCATAAATCTATATTTTGATAAAATATGCTCTTTAGACTTTCAAAAAAACTATTTCAGATGTGCTGATATATTGTGAAAAAACACACTTTAATCATTTCTAGACAAGACTTTTTAGTTCTGAACTGAATAAACAGAGGTCTTGGGTGCACATTGCTGATTACAGTTTATAAAAATTGTATGTGGTTTTATTTCTTTTTCTTTTCTTTTTTTTCTTCTTTTTATAATTTTTGCCAATTTTCTCCCCTTCCCAATGTGGTAGTATCCAATTAACCCAACCCATTAGTGGCTCTCCCTATCACTTTGCACTGTCCCTGATTCTAGGAGGGTGAAGACAAGCACAAGCCTCCTCCGTTGTGTGTGATACAGCCACCGCCTCTTTTTGAACTACCACTAATACATCGTCACTGGGGAGCCAATGTGCTCGGAGGAAAACAGATTCCCAGCTCTGAATGGACCAATCAGTAGACGCCTGAGCCAGCGGACATTGCAGTGTGTGAGTGATAGGGAGAGTGAGAGTGTCATCTACCCACCCAGAGAGAGCACAGCCAATTTTTGCTCTCTTGGGCCCCAGGTGTTGATGACAAACAGCATGACCAGGATTAGAACTCGCGATCCTCTGGTCATAGTGTCAGCATCTTAGCCTGCTGAGCCACTCAGGGCCCCTATGTAGTTTTATTTCTAAAACAAACCGAATGTAAAGTGACACTGTTTTACTATTATATACTAGATTATAGTCCTAGATTGAATATTTATGGGATATGTGTGAAGTGAGGTGTGAGAAGACTTTGTTCAGGTGAACATTCCTGCGCCACTACTTCTCCACTGATATGTCCGGAATTATCATATCGTCACCATATGAATGAACATATGAAAAAGCATTGCACTCGCGCTGAGAAATGTGTGTCTGCGTATTTAAGCTCCTCTCACAAAAATCTAAAAAGTTTCCTCCTAAATCCTTTTAGGTTTCTGGGTATGTTTAGTTTTTTTTCTAGGATAAAATCTCACAGAGATGTTTAAGTGTTTATGCAGAATTTTGGCTTTGTTCCCACAGTCAGGTCCACCGACTCCAAAGCGTTAAATACTGAAACATGTAGCACTTCTCTCTTTTTGCTGTGCATGTCACAAGAAGCTTAATTAGATGTCATATATGAATGTTGAGATTTATGTTAGAATAATTTTTTAGGTTTTTTTGTATTTTTTATATTTTATATAACCAGGAACTGATTGTAGTTGTGGTATGTAGGGAGAAGAAATAGTTACTGAAGAAAACTAGAAGCATAACAAATTAACCTATAGTTACACTGGTTACACTCACTTTATTATATAAAGCTTCCTTGATATTATAAATGATGGTTTAAATCTTGGAGCCAGGTAGAATGAGATAATGATAATATGGGGCAAGAGTTAGTGAGTTATGGTTCCACATTAGGGATCACAGAATTATGGCTTTGAATTGTGGGCTCTAACATAATAGAAATAAAGGTTAAACAGAAGCATGCCACTGCTGTACAGCTAAACAGTTACAAAAAATGAGAAAGCACTGCCATCGTTCTCAGCGCTGTGCTCTAGTGGTTTAACAGGAGCTGTCAGCAGTGAGAGAATTAGAGGCAGCAGTGCCTGAAGACGGCACGCCTGCCTCTGTTTGATAATGCCTTTATTAACAGCACCATAAACCACTCACACTTTATGTGTAGAGCATGTCATACAGCCCTGCTTCCCTCCAGGGACTTCTGAAAGCACTGGCTTGCTCAAACGAATTAACTTTCAAAAAATAAATTAGTGCTGCTCTCCAAACATCTGCCAGTGGATTAACGTGTTTGTGTTGGAGCACACTTGATGAGCCACTTTCAGAGCTACGTTCCTTCCTGAAGAATAACAGTACTGGGGAATAAAAAGGCTTTTCACTATATTTGATATTAAATGCAGTACATTAAACTTAACCAGTGCCATTAATTATAGCATACATACGCCTACATATTTCAAAAATACTTTCTGGGAAAGATTCCCTGTCAAAACTTTATGTGATAGTTTAAAGATTATGAGGTGAATGGAATTAAGAAGGGAAAGTTTACTGAGGAAGATAGCACAGGGTGTAAGCCTAGGGATATTTCAGCTGGGTATGGGAAGTCAAAGAGAGACTCAAACAAACCTTTGTCCATAATTTGGTACGGCGTGGCGCACCATCAATTACACGCTTTTGAAAAGAATTAAAAGAATGGTGTAGTCAGTACATGAATAAGATTGCTGCAAATAGTTTGCCTAATCATTCACTCTTTGTATTCAGTTGATATTAATCAAAACGTTATTTCAGGCAATGCAAAGCAGACACATACACTCACTGTTCACTTCATTAGTACACATACCTTGTATCTACACTGATTTTTCATTATATTAGCTCCACTGACCATATAGGTAAACTCTGTAGATCTGTAATTACAGACTGCAGTCCATCTGTTTCCCTGTACTTTGTTAGCCTCTGTTTATCCTGTGAATGGTTAGATTAGGTCAGGATCCAATGGTTAGCACCCCAAGAGGACCATCACAGACCAGCTCTGCAGTTGTCCTGACCATTGAAGGACAGAGTGAAAAGAGGCAATTACAGTCTATAATTGTATGACTACAAAGACTACAAAGACCTACAGTGCTTTGCAAAAGTATTCAACCCCCTTGGCATTTTCGGTATTTTGCTACCTCACATTCTGGAATTAAGATGTATTATTTGAGGGCTTGCATCATTTCATTTACAGCACATGTCTACAACTTTGAAGATCTGACTTTCTTTTTATTGTGAAGCAAACAACAAATAGGACAAAATCACAAAACTTCTCTGTGCAAGTCTCTATGAGCCTCTATCCCACATCTTGTCACTAGGATTTTTGCCCATTCCTCCAGGCAAAACTGCTCTAGCTCCTTCAAGTTAGATGGTTTCCACTAGTGAACGACAATCTTCAAGTCTGACCACAGATTTAAATTGGATTAAGGTCTGGGTTTTGACTAGGCCATTCCAGTACATGTACAAATTTCTCATGCAAGTAATGCTTTAGCAGTATGCTTGGGATCATTGTACTGTTGGAATGTGAACCTCCATTCCAGCCTCAAATCACTGACAGGCCAAAACAGGTTTCACTAAAGAATATCCCTGTACTCATCTCCATCCAACTTCCCCTCAACTTGGACCAGTTTCCCAGTCCTTGCTATTGAAAAACCTCCCCACAGCATGATGCTGCCACCATCATGTTTCACTTGGTGTTCTTGGGGTGATAAGATGTGTTGTTTTTTGCTAGACATGGTGGCTGAAAAGTTCAATTTTGGATTTATCTGACCAGAGCAACTTCCTCCATACCTTTGGAGAGTCTCCCACATGCCTTTTGTCAAACTCAAAATGAGCCCAGTTCTATGGAGCTCTACTCAATTTTAAATTTTTTTATATATAATTTCACTTCTATTCAGTTCAGACTATTTTGTGCAGATAAATCACATAAAATTAAGATAAAAAAAAATTAATACAGGTTGTAATGTAAAATAATAGGTAAAAAGTCAATGGGGTGAATACTTTGCAAGGCACTCTATATGGTCATTAGAGATGATAAAATAGACAATGAACATAAATACAAGGTATGTGTACTTAATGAAGTGGCCAGTGAGTGTAAATATAAAATATATCATCGAAGTAAAGTACTCTGGCTATATTAGCCAGCTTGCCAAAAAATATGCCATTTAAAAAGTCCATTACAATAGGACTTTGTTTGGTCTAAATTGGATCAAAAAGAAGACTATAAAAATAAAACTCTTCAGTCAGTGAAACTTCCAGCACACAAATTGAGCCGTCTCACCTTTGCTGTGCCATCCTCCTTGAGGCTGATGAGGTCCAAGTCAAAGTCTTTCCTCAGTCCATCAGTCTTGTTAAGGATGATACGTCCTGTCAGGCCGTCCCACTGAGCCTGGGTTGTCCAGCAGAGAGAAGAGGAGACACACAATGACTCACTATGCTCCATTCCAAACAGCTGTGTGCAAGGCTTCAGGCAACAATAACAGTCAAAATGGCTTAGAAGGATTAAAACAAGCGGTTCCTTTCTCTTGCTGATCTTAATTGGCTAGGTTGGCCAACTTTTCAGTGCAGCAGAAAACAAAGTTACTAAGACATTAAAGGATTCTATTATGTGCAAGAAGAGACAGATCCATTAATAATTCAGCATTAAGCAGTGCAGTTTATATCCATAAAAAACTTCAATTACTGTTAACCTGCAAAGCTGCAACTCTACTAGTATCTCCAAAAATTAGAAAGTCAAGAAAAAATGTTCAAAATGTAATGAAAAAGTGTTTTATATTCATTACAAGAAAGTGACACACTTCAAGACTTGTTTTTTAATGATGACAATTATTATATAGTAATTTACCCTCAAATAATTTGAGATTGGGGCAAACTGATTTGGGGAAAATATCTAATTGTTATTTTGCAGACTAATATGTAATTTAAGTTGTATTTATTTTCTAAAATGAAGATTTGCAACTGATGTCTTTTGCCAAGAAGACCAGAATATCCCATTTTTTTCTGGCTTGAGGCTTGACCCCTGAATGTATTGGCACACTGCTAATAAGTTGTGGTTCTGATGTGACAACACATGGAAGCTTGATTGCCCTGGACAGGTCCAAATTATCTACAGAAACATAGAAATTCATAGGCTGTCTTAGGTTAAATTTCCCCTCATACAACTTAAAAGCATTTTAATAGTGTAGGCTAAAGTGCAAAAAAATGCAGATCTTGAAGTTTTAAAAAATTGCATTCTTAAATTCATATTTTTGTATAAAAACGATTAATCTTTCAGTCGTATTCTGGATTTCTTTTTTTCGTGAGTTATATTGATCAACAGTAAATGAAAAAAGACTTGAAATATCACTTTACATATAATGAATATAAAATATGACCTTTTTAAATTATGAACAACAATGGACCTTTTCACAATATTCTTTTTTTATGTGGTTATGTACATGACTTTATCCATACTGGTGCTGCCCGTCATAGCAACAGACTCAGAAAACTAAGAGATAGGTTCATGTTCTGTCATACCAGCTGGCCATGGCAGTTTTCCTTCAACCACCTCTGTCATGTTTGCAGTGCTATTCCCCATCTCATTACTCTTCGAAGCAGGAGGGGGCCCAAATCCCATCCTGGAGGGCCACGCAGAACTGAAGATTTTCCCCCTAGTTGCAACGCCTCGGTTTCGGCTCATGAAGGGTTTGATAATTAGCTGGTGAGCTCAGTTGGGTTAGCGGAGGGAAAATACTAAACTCTGCAGTGCTGCAGACCTCCAGGACTAGATTTAGGGACCCCTGCTCTGAACCGTAATGAGATAGGAAAGAATGCTGTGATCCAGCCATGAGGGAATGGAGAAAATGTCTTAAGGCCTGGAATTTCAAAAGAAATAAACCCAGAAAGACAGGATATATTTGGTCCATAGTCAACATCCACCATCGGCAGTAAGATTGGAATCCTAATTATATAATTACATAACAAATCTTCGGTAATTTAGGTACAAGGGTGTTTTACATAATGTCAAAAAAATGTGACCTGTGGAATGAGTTTGTTGTATATTTCCAGTAGATGTAAGATTGGTATCACACCATAATAGAGTGTACAATGCATGATGCCCTTTGCAGGATATTTTCCTTAAGAAATAACAGCCATGGTGTGAAAACTCAGTTTCTGTTCTATAACAAAGTTGGGGAAAATTAGCTCAACTTCAGTAAGAAAAGCAGCCTTTAAGGCAAAGTAAATGCCATGCCATATAAACTGCACAGCAGAAAGCATATGCTGGAGTCCTCATGCCCTCAATCAAGTCCAGTACATTAGTCAGTATTATAGCTTAGTGGATAATCCATGGAAAGTCCCCTCACAATGCACAGCTAAATGACTTAATGATGCTGTAATTAAGTCTTTATGGGTCATTTAAACATGGCATCTGGAGCCTTACCGAGCAGAGTCAGGCTCTCTCTCTCTCTCTCTCTCTCTCTCTCTCTGTCATCCCATATGTTACTGACATTCTGCTTGTCAACACTCAGCTCACTCTGTTCTCACACCACCACTGACGTACAGCGATAAGACCAATTAGGCAGTAACGCTCTTCTAGTGTCCAATTTTATCTCTCAGTGGATACTTCTATTAACATAGGTGTTTGACTCTACTAAATTAAGTACAATTAAAAATTCCCCTTAACACATACAGAAAACAGCTGTCCTGCCCTTGTCTTAATAAGCTATAGCTATATTATTACTGATACTCGCATTCACTTATTATACAGAATGAATTCAGATATGTTAAAAGCACACTGGTAAACACTTAATGTGACACAGACTGATCATGCATTGTTCAAACCAAAAAGATTTGTTTATCTGTCTGTTGCATCTTGTGAATGCGTCCAATTATCAAACACTCAAAGTCAACAGTTCAGTACAATCTGAGATGAAGGATGTTCACAGCACCCCAAAAAAACAATTTCAACTGTCTGTCTCAGTCATCGTAGGAGATCTATAATGCTTAACAAACCTGTCACACAAAATCATAATAGTAATTAAGTGACCTATGATTTTTTGATGATAAATTGGGTGATTTAAAGCAATAAAATGACAACCACAAAATGAGCAAACCAGGCATAGAATTTGACAAATTCCACAATATTATTGTAAAAATGTGTGTGTGTGTGTGTGAGAGAGAGAGTGAGTAGTTCAATATTCCTTGTAGATTAATCAGGAAGTTAATTTTAGTCCACATACAATAAAATCCTATAGACCTACTGTACTGTCTGTGCATTATTGTGCAAAATTCAGAAACAAATTACCTGAGCTACCACTGGGGTGGTACCCTAAATGATACACCATCAGTATCATTAGTTAGGGAACATAATGATAATATTCTGTTGCAATTACATTCTGCTTCTTCTGCAATGATGAATGCAGTTTGTACACAATTGGACCTTAAGAATTAAGTTTTACCTTTAACGATATTTACATTGTAGCCCTGGGGACAAAATATGCCTGCGCAGTATTTTTTCTTGTGACAGTGAAGGCCCAAAAGTTTGCCATCCATAACTTTGCAGCTGCTTTGCTGTCCACTTGAACCAGAGTTCTAGAACATAATAATCACAAGAGCTTTTTGGGTAAAAACCCAGGAAGTAAGCCTGACACCAGTGCACACTGAACAACCTACCCTGAAATGTGCTGAAGGACCACTCAGCCTGGAGAGTACTTCAGCCTAATACACCCCCAGGAGCTCATTTAACAGTCATCTTTCATGTGATGAATTCCCAGAGTGGAAAGAAAGCACATAGGCTCGAGCATGGACAAGGCCAGTGAGTTATATGCTTGTGCTGCACGCTGGAGGATGCTTCCAGAGTGCCGAGACTTAAAAGGATCAAAATGCACATTTATCAAAGTCCATTTTCTGCCTCTACACTCTGGCGTGTGAAATATGTCTTCGGCCTCATAAATACATACACATTTTCTGGAGCTTTCAAGTGAAGCAAGTAAAATGAAAAGTAATATATTAAATGAACAAGGTTAGAGATCAATAAAACTACTGATACAATACATTAAAATCAATATACCAGAACTTAAATTCAATTATACTCAACAAAATGATAATATTTCTATTGAAAGGTGTACGATGCTCAATGTGGTGAAATTGTAGAAATGAAGGAAGGCAAAATTGTTTCTTTTCTTTTTTCTCTTCGTCACTGTCATTTTCTTTAAATCGAGAGAATACCAACAGGCAGCAGAGCAGGTGTGTTTGTGTGTGTATGTGTAAAGTATGACAGGCTCACCTCTTTGAACAGGTTCATGAAACGAGGTCCATACCTCCATGGCTTGTGCCTGTGGCACTGCAGAGAGCTCACTGTCATCTGGCTGGCTCGCTGTGATGCCACAGCAACCATGAATACAGCATCATACATAAGAGCAGCTGCTGTCTGCACAGAAAAAAAATTGCATGTGCAAAATATTCACATGGCACACAGTTCAACATATCATACATCTATCAGAAATAATATTTGTAGCACTTCAATGTCACATGAAGGCAACTATATGGCATTGCTGTAGGTAGGAAAGGACTGGACAAACATCTCCTGTCAGGGTTTAAAGTTCAAAGAGGTAGCACACTCTTTCCTCAGCCTCCAACATACAATGGCATTGGAAGGGTGATCCACAGTGCATTTTAGGTGGCTGGAAGGATCCTCAGCAGCGTAGCTTAATCCTCCATAATCATTTCAAATGTGAGAGTGAAAGCTAGGGGAAAGGCACAGGAGGAGATTTTGGATTGGGCCAGAATGGGGGCAGTCAGTGTGAACGGGTGAGTTGAAAGCTACAGTCAATGTATTTTAGGATTTGCTTATGTAGGTTGCTGCTGACAACAGCTTTTAGATGTTGGTTCCCAATTTTACCCATTTGTATATACTGTATATATCTGCATGTACAGAGTTTTTCATTAATTTAATAATGACAGGCTAAAATACTTTTATTAAAAGTAAATCTAATTTAATATTCAGTTGTGTGTCAGTTATTTTATGGATGAATATATCACAGATATGTCCTTTACTTTGCTGAAAATTCCATCACCCATTAAGCCTGGATTGCTGTCTTTTTGCTAGCTTAGCCAAGAGTGGCTTCTCCCTTTGGAATGACCTAGTTTTATTTTTTATACAATTTCACCTCAAAATGAACTTGTTGACACATTAATTCTGTCCAGTTGGCACTTCTCAAATAAACATATTATTGATCTTAGAAAGTAATGATTCTGGAATAACACAAGAATAATTTGCCAGTAATGAGTGTAATGAATATTAAAAAGGAATTAATTCTAATCATCACCAAAGAACAGGACCATATTCTTGTCATTTGACTATACTACTGCTCAAATGTTCAGGATTGCCAATTATCCATTCCATTATCACACCCGCTTATTCCTTATCAGGGTCGCAGTTAGTCCCCTACCCCCTCACTGGGCGCAGGGCTGAGCATTACACTATTCAACTAAGCCCAGGACAGGGCGCCAATCCATCGCTGGGTGAACACACACACACACACACACATACATGCACACACATGGACAATTTAGAGTAGCCAATCCACCTGACCTCCATGTTTTTGGACTGTGGGAGGAAACCAGAGACCCCAGAGGAAACCCACGCAAACACGGGGAGAACATGGAAACTCCACTCAGATGTGGACTCGAACCCAAGACCTCAGCGCTGAGAGGCCAACGTGCTAACCACTAAGCCACCGTGCCGCCCCGGATTGCCAATGAGTTGGAACATTTTCCATTAAAAAACACTTTTATTTCAGAAGAAAATCATTTTTTTCTAGCTTTTTACAACACATTGATAAAATCCACAAATGCTGCTGGTCTTCTATGGTAGAAGGGTAAGGTAGGACAGTGTCAATACTTTTTAGTTCAGTTTTGGTGTCTCCTACTGTCACGCTGTCTTCCTGCTTTGTTTTCATGTCCACATGTTTCTGTGTTCTGTTTCCGCCTTGTCCTACCTGTCACACCCTGCTCATCAGCGTCCACACCTGTGTTTCCTTGCATACCTAATTGTACTGTCTATTTAAAGCCCTGCTGTGTCTGTCTCTTATCGGTCATTTTGTATTTGTATTAGCATCTGTGTATAGTCTGCTGTCTTCATTTACAGTGAGGAAAATAAGTATTTGAACACCCTGTGAATTTGCAAGTTCTCCCACTTAGAAATCATGGAGGGGTCTGAAATGTTCATCTTAAGTGCATGTCCACTGTGAGAGACATAATCTAAAAGAAAAAATTTGGAAATCACAATGTATGATTTTTTAATAATTTATAAGTATGCAAATAAGCTGCAAATAAGTATTTGAACACCTGCCAATCAGCAAACATTCTGGCCCTCAAAGACCTGTTAGTCCGCCTCTAAAAAGTCCACCTCCACTCCA
>BRDA01000836.1:85781-102989 GCA_036984385.1 Crenuchus spilurus | reverse complement strand
TAAACCGACACATTTTATGATGTAGCCCGAAATTGAGCTTCCCCTCCTTGAAAGACCAGCATCTGCCACTGATATATATATATATATATATATAAATTTAATTAAGGTAAACTGTCACATTTTTATACTCATTGCAGTAATTAATAATCTGAGTACTAATTTACCAAAAGCAAAACGAAATATTCTAATAATGAGAAATTCTGGATTCCTGATTTTCATGAGTTATTGCCATACTGACCAACAGCAAAACAAAAAGACTTGAAATGTAACTTTATATGTAATTAATGAAAAATATTTGACAATTTGCCTTTATGAAATCAATTATGAACAACTTTTTCACAATATTCTAATACACTAATAGAATCCTTTCTATTGTTTCAATCAATCAAAAATCTATCTTTCAGCTCAAGGTCTGTAAGGTCTGTGAACTGCAGAGTACTATGCATTTTCAGACTTGTTTTTAGAATTGTATTTGCTTTAGAACTGCCAATTACAACATGATTCCATAAGCCAATATGTTCAGATATTTAACAAAAAATGTTTAATATTAGGTATTAAAATGGTTTAATATGTGTGATTTGTTTATTTGCATCAAAGTAAAAAAGCAGGGTGAACAATCACTATGTCTGTTGATTCCATAGACAGGGGTTGTAAAAGAAACAAAGAATTAACTAGCACAATACATGGGACAGTGTCCATTTTATTCATTCTAACTGTAGTGCTAAAAGAATTGAAGGTTACAGCAGCTTTTCCCAAGGCTGTGACTCACCTGTACTGTCCTCATAGACCACAGTGATGGACTTCCACTTATAGTAAGAGACAACATCTAGGATAGCTCTGCTGATAGACGTGTGTTCCGGGTACAGGTTGATGAAGAAAGTGTCCTTGTTGTCCACAGAGGGGTGTTTCCAGCGGGTCTGGATGTGGGGGACCTCCAGAGCATTACAGATGGACTGCACAGTGCTGACCGAGGAGCTATGAGCTGGGCCGAACACTGCAGCCACACCAAGAGCTAACTGGTCACACACTGATAGAGGAGAATCAAAAAGAAAGGGAAAACAGAGCAGAATAAGAGAGATAAAACAAAAAATGAATGCAAAGGAAACTGAAGAGGAAGAGACAGAACAGACAGAGAGCAGTTCAATGAAAAACAGAAAGGGGGTGAGTCAGACAGGAGAAATTAAAGTGTGAAGACCAGAAGAAGGGCTGGAAAACAGGTACAGAAAGGTGGGAAGGGGGGGGGGGCACCAGAAGGGACAAATAGTTGTTTGAAAAAAAGCTCTTTATCTCTACTACACTGTACCCATCAGAGACTGCATTCAAACAAAACATAAAATATCTGAAGTCTGACCTCTTCTAGAGGCTTCAAAACTGTCAAAGAGGTTTACTCTCTGGATATCGTAGGTCAGAGTTGTGTTTGGCATCAGTGTTCTGTTCCTGTTAATACTGGTAACAGCAAATTTGAAGGCTAACTCATCCACACTCACAGGCTCATTTTCCCGAGTCTCAAAAATTCCCCCTGCAAACAGAAGTGGGAGAAAGAAACAAAGAAAGAGAAAGACAGTAAGAAAAAAAAACATCACATATTACACTAAAGATAACAGGCTAGGCAAAAAACCCTGTTCCAATACCCTTTTTTTCTATTACTGTAGGTTATTAGAAATACAATGGTTGACAAACAGAACATTACGTTTTACATTTTCTTTAGATGGTTTTGCAAAAAAGAAAGTACAAAAGCAGATTGCACTATAAATCATCCATCTTTAATAGCATTACATAAACTGGACTTCATATACTTGGTAAACTTGCTGAGATCATTACAGAACTCATAATGCATAATAACAAATTCACTTGCATTGAGAAGGAACATGTCAGATGCTTTCTGAACAAATATTAAACTCAGGCTAAAAGAGTGAAACTGAAACTTTACACCTTTGCATCTTTAAAAAATGTTAAGAAATCTATGTCATTTCAATCAAATAAAAGACAAATCAAACCTTCAATCAAATTTGTTTTATTTTAAGCCATCTTAACCAAAGAATAATACTTCTATATAATAAAGTTTCACTAGCTGCCTTAATCATAGGTTAATTGTACCTACACAGCTACACAGATGAGCCCAAATAATCACAATCAAATGCTTTTGGACCTCCACTGTCACCAAACCCTTCTGAGGCAGGGACTCTACTCTACAACACTTCTGAAGCTGTTCTATGGTATCTGGCACCAAGACAAGTCCTGTAAATTGTGAGGTGGAGCTGCCCCAAATCAAGGATTAGACATATGTATGATCAGACTGAGACCAGGGCAACAACTTAAACCCTTTGTCATGTTATTCAAATCATTCCCAAAAATGACTGCAGTGTGGTAGGAATAGCATGATCCTGAAAGGTGTACCTAGTCCATGACAATGTAAAGGCAAAAGAAACATGTCAAACTGAAATCCACATGAATATCAGAACCCAGTGTTTCACAGCAGAACACTGCGCAGAGCATCATCCTGCCTCTGCCAGCTTGTCTCATTTCCATAGTCCTGGTGCCATCACTCCCACTGGTAAATGCTGCAGACCTTTGCAGCTATCCATGTGATGTAAATGAAAGCAGGATTCATCAGATCAGGTGACCTTCCCCCTAGTGATTGACTGATATGGATGACTAACAGTTGATATATAATCCCAGTATCATGTTGTTTCTTCTTGCATCTGATTAACTATAAATAAAGAAAATAAAATATGTGTTGACTTGAGATGAAAGGATAGATTTATCAGTCAAATCTGTATCTGCTCATACAGTGTTGACATTCACACTACAGGGAGAGCACTAGCATTGTTCTACAGCTACCACACTGATATGGCTGCCTGCAGATGTGTTTGAAAATGTGCCATTTTTTTGTTTACTGACTCGTCACTCCAAGATTATGCTTTTGCACCCACTGTAGGTGATTTCAATGGTGGACAGGGGTTACATGGTCACTCTGACTGGTGTTTATTTAGGCGATCCACCACTAAAACTTTGTCACTTTATTGCGCTCACAAATTGATGAGCCTTAGTTGTTCAATACAGTATCAAGGTTTGTGTTCTGACCTTCCTTAGACAACTGATCAGGAGCATCCCACAAGCATCTGACCATAAAGATTTGGCCCTAATCAATGTTGTTCAGCCCTGTCATTTCTGCTGCAACCAGTGTCAACAAAAAGAATTAACTGTTCTTTACGTGTAGAACAAATCACTGACCTTGACATGGGATGTTGTTATAAGACAAATCTCCGACAGATCATATAAACTCCTGAGACCACAAGTTCATACAATACATTATCTAAACATGACACTAAAAGGTGAGTGCAGCAGTTTAGGACAAGATCATTTGGGTGCCGTTCATATACAGAGAGATAGAATAAAATGCCATATTGAATGTGCCCAAATATATTTTACAATGCTATTATTCTTCTAAGAACTGAGAGATTCTTCAGTTCCCTAATTTTTTCTTGGTACTCCCATTTTATTGATACATATAAGTTCATTAGAGCAGCTATAGCCCATTTAAATTTAAATGAGCTCTAAAAAACTGGAATGATTGTATCACTAACCATTATTTAAGACTCCTGCTATTAAAACTCCCCCAGTGGCATATGAAGGCTGCTGCCTCACTGAAGACTCAGTATAACACAAACACATTGAAGTTGAAAAGAGGCCAAGTCCAACGATGCTGCCAACTGTGTCCCCACTGTGGGATAGTAAACTAAACAGTAGGCTATGCATCCACAATTACACACGAGCATCTGTTTCAAAACACACTGCCATAATGCACTTCTTGTTTGTGTTCACTGTTGGAGACACTGCAATGCAGTTCCTGGATAAAAGCAATACTCTCTGGAACACTCTATTGATGCACTATATTTGATTTTGGCTTGTGATTATGTTCAAGATTACAGTGTTTGTATGACAGATGCATGCTGTAGCCTATCAGTTTGAAAGTAACTGGGAGGAGTATTATTCTTAGACTGGAAGAAAGTACAAATAACTGAAGGTAAAGGGTGAAGAAGTGAAAAGAAGTGATGAGAAGTCCTCTGGTGCATATTACTCTGATGCCCGCATTCCCCATGGAGGAAATGGACTGAAAGCCTTAAGTAAGAAGATGAAAACAGGAAGTGTCAGAAATTCATTTTTGTGTGTGTATGTGTGAGAGAAAGAGAGAGAGAGAGAGACCATAAGGGCCAGGCAGAGAAAGACAGATGCCAGAGGGCAGAATATGGCTTAGAGCTTTATAGAGAGCAGAGAGATCTTTTGGGAAAAAGCAAGACTCAGAAGTCTTTACAACAACAGAAAGCTACTTTCTGGTCAATATTACACCAAAAAAACATTACATTAAGGTAATAAATTAATAAATATTAGTCATTAGGGTTGTTATGATACTAGAATTTTAAGTAATGAGTGTAGGAAGTGTAGTATCACAAAACTCACAACCAAATCATTAATCTTGCTATAAATTAAAACCATGCAGCACTGTCTTGAACACATTGTCTTGATGCCACACATTCCAAATTTTTCATTTATCTAACATGTTGTCACGCCCCTCACTCCTGTTTACCTGCGTCTCTCTCTCTCTGCTTCTCAGCCTGTCTCGCTCTCTCCTCTTCTCATCTGAGCTCCCTCACTCACACACCTCTCTCCCTTGCTCCACATGGACTTTCTACCCTTTAGATCCCGTCAGTCAATCAGCGTACCTCTCTCAGACAGCTCCTGCCACTTCCCTAATCAGTGTTGCCAAGTCCGCTTATTATAAGTGACTTTGGGCTTGTTTTTTTTTTTCTAAAGTCGCTTGCAAATCTTGTAAGTTGCAGGTTGTGGTTTTTTGGGCTTCTTTTTGAACATGAAGTTGCTTATTTGGGCTTGACTTTCTTTCCAAGTGAAACTATTTGATTACCTTTCAGCTCCCCATAATAAAGCAAAAGACGAGTGGTAGGTAATTTGTCCCTTCCCAACCCCCGTTACCTGTTTATCACTCCCGCCCACGTTGACCAGTCACACACCCAAACAAACACACAGCAGGCAGCTAGGCAGCAGTGTTGCCAAGTCCGCTTATTATAAGCAACTTTGGGCTTGTTTTTTTTCTAAAGTTGATTGCAAATCTTGTGAGTGGCAGGTTGCGTTTATTTTTAGCTTGTTTTTGAACGTGAAGTTGCTTATTTGGGCTTGACTTTCTTACCAAATGAAACTCTTTGATTATCTCCCGGCTCCCCATAATAAAGCAAAAGACGCACACTGCACACTGAGGCTAACAAACATGGGTTTCAGTGCCCCAGAACACAGACACAAAACAAAGAAATGAGCTAGAATTTTTGTGTTGTTTATGTATAATATCATAATAAGTGATTACCTTTATACTGTTTAAAAGTGGCCTCTGTTTTAAAGAATGTGGTGGGTTGCCAGTAGGGCTTATTTTGGGCTTGTTTTCATAGAGGTGGTTGCTTGTTTCTATCGTGAGATCTGGCAGCACTCTTCTTATTCTCAGACATTTGTCTCATTTGAAAAGATATACATATTTAAGCTTGCCCTAAACAGATCATCCAAGCCTTTTGCTTTGTTTCCAGATCCTAGTTTATAATAAAATTTTTGCCCTTTTGAAACCACTGCCCTGATTTTCTAGCCTGTCAGCTATGTTGCCTGTTAGCTCTTTATCCTTATTAGCCTGTGTGGCTTTACTAGCAGGTTAACCTGTGTGGCTTTTCTGACTTATGTATTTGGATTTAACCCTGTATTCTTTATTAAATCTTATCATTCTGCATGTGTCTAATCACTATTCAACACTCATTTTATCTCTTTAATCCATATAGAACTCTTCAGCTGTCAAACACTAATTTGGTGAAACTTATTTGTATTACATATGTATGTTGATGCCTCATTTAGAAATTAGATTTTTTAAAAACAATAAAAATTAACTTAATGATATATAATACAATGTACATCAAAACATAATCACACACAGAGTACTGTGTTTGACTAAAGGTCACAATTTCATTTAATTCATCCGTCCATTATCTTCCACACAATACTGATCAGGGTTACTGAGAGTACCCCTTCACCAGGCACAGAACAGGGCATTACTTTTAATTAATCTTCTTTTGAATTAACCACTGCATCAGTCAGTCATAACATTAAAGTCACTAATATGGCTAATATGTTGTAAATCCTCCAGGTGCCACAAAACAGCTCCAGCCCACCAAGTCATGGACTAGACAAGACCTCTGAAGGTGTCCTGTAGTATCTGGCACCAGTACATAGCAGCAGATCATTTAATTCCTGTGAGTTGTGTTGAAGAGACTATAGATTAGACTTGTTCCAGTGCACCTCACAGATGCTTGATTGGATTGAGATTTGCAGAGTTTGGAGGTCAATGTTGGTAAGTATTGACCGCTGCTTACCTGGAGTATCTAATAGGATGTGCCACTTTGGAGACGCTTCAACCCAGACATCTAGTCATACTGATTTGATCCTTGTCAGAGTGGATCTGGTCTGCATTCTTACATATTTTTCCACAGCATCAAAAAATCGAACATATTTCAGAAACATTCACATGCACCACTGTTACTTATAATCTATGTTTATTCACTTCATCTGGGAGTGGTATTAATGCTGTGGCTAATCAGTATAAATACAAGCTATTCAATTAGAACATTTGAAAATAATTCAGGTTAAAAAGCTGTTTATCTGAACACTTCATATTTATTTACCCTATTTTACATTAAATGGGATCAATTCAAACAACATTAATACAACAATTAGTGATTTTTTGTGAATGTGACGCGAATGTGTGATTTAACCCTTTTGCAACCACTCCTCATTACTGTCCAGTACTATTTGTAGACTGGTTTGGCTAATCAATACTTCATTACATTTAATCAAGTGTGATGCTGATAAACAAATCCATGTGATGGCTGAGGAGCACTGAAGAGAACATGTGGAACAAAAATGTCTTTTTTAAAATTTACTTAAAAACAGCAAATTTTTCAAAGCCTAAAATTTTATGTGTATGCTTTTTATATTATATGTGTATTTTGTCTGATAATATGGTGTTTTACAAACAAAAACACACTTATTTCTAATACAAAAGGTTACACTTTTTTCACTTTTACATAGTACTGTATTTAACCGAACATTATTTAACTATACCTTTCACTGTTTTCCAAAGAAATCTTAAAGGGCATTTTCCATTATTCTTGTAAACACCTTTGGTTGTAGAAGCTGTTTTCATGTTCTGCTTCCCAAGCAGCAATCCCAATCTGAAAACACCAGCAGCTTCTTTGTTTGATAAGTACTTGAACTCCTCAGCAGTATGATTAGGGCCTGTACTGTAGAATTAATTTTGTAATAATGTATTACACTGCATGATGCATTAACTTTTTGTATTTCATCATACATTCATAACCACTTCAGTAACTTCAATCAATAACTTCAGAAGTTGTTAAACTTGCAGCAAATTTATAAATCTGTAAATTTGTAGATATTTTCAGATGTAAGTGTGCATCTTGAATTTTTTAGTTTTAAGTGCTGTTTATCAGATAGTGCCAGCCTTGAAGGTCTTACATGATTGTTAGGTCAATTTTCCTTTAGCCAATTCACATTAAGAATGTAGAAGCTTTTGGGAACAGTTTTTTGTTGGAAGGAGACAACTGTAACTCACTTGTTTTAAGTTTGAAAATGTGGATAATTAGGGAAGATAAAAGACTGGTCAAACAAAACTTTAAACTTTTTTTATATAAAACTATTTATTCTGATGAGCCAAAACATCATGACTACACACAGATGATGCAAATGCTGATTTTGTTGTAACAACAATGCATGTAAAGATCTGAGATATGTTAGTGAACAAGTAATCAATTCTCAAAGTCAGTGTTAGATACAGGAGAAATGGGCATGATTGAAGACCTGCACACCTTTGACAAAAACCAAATCATTATGGGAAGACAACTGGATCTCTAAAACAGCAACAGTTGTGTGATTGAGTACCTGCACTCCAAAGCCTGATCTATTGCAGTGCTTAGTACCAGATACCACTCAACACTTTCAGATGATAATGCTAAAACCACTCCAGTAGAAGTGTAAAATTATTAGATTTTATTTATATTTTATTCAATGTTGAACACAGATGGTGAAAATGAGGAATTTTACCATTTCACGAAAAAATCCTAAATATTAACTAGAATATTAACTAGAATTTGATGGCAGCAACACAACAACATGTTGGAACAGGGTCATGTCTACTACTGTGTAGCATCTCCTCTTTTAACAGTCTGTGAACATCTGGGAAGTGAGGAGACCAAGTGAGGAGTGCTGAAGTTTTGGAAAATGAATATTGTCCCATGTCTCAACAGTCCTGTGTCTTCTTTGCCAGATTTCGTGTTCTATGATCTGCCAAATGTTGTCTGAACAGCAGTCAGGGCAGTTCAGAACCCTGACTCTTCTGCAAAGCTATGCTCTTGTGATGGACGCAGTATGTGGTTTAGCATTGTCTTGTAAGGCTTTGCCTGAATTAGATGTTTTCTGGATGGGAGCATATGTTGTTCAAAAACCTCTATTTACTGTTCAGCATTTATAGTGATTTTCCAGATGTCTAAGCTGCTCACACAACAGGCACTAATGCAACCCCATACCATCAGAGATGCAGGCTTTTGAAATGTGTGCTGATAACAAGCTGGATAGTCCCTCTCCTCTTGAGTCACCAAGGCATGGCATTCATGGTTTTCAAAAAGAATTTCAAATATGTATTCATCTGATCACCAGTTTTTCATTTTGTCTCAATCCATTTTAAATTAACCTTGGCGTAGAGAAGTTGATGGCATTTCTAAATTCTATTGACATATGGCTTCTTCTTTCCATGATACAGCTTTACCTGTGAAACTGTGAACACTACACGTTACAAAGTTGGTTCTTGGAACATTCAAACCCTCTAGTTTTCTAGAGGTTTCTAAAATGGTTACATTTGATGTTTTTATGTTCTAGTAATGTTGCTGCAACATTGAGGACCTCACCTACAGTATGTTACAATACTGACCACACACACAGAATTTTTTTAAAAAAATTAAACAGTAAACAAACTGCTTATTTAAAAGAGATCAATTTTATGAAGAAAACATGACTCAACTTATCTTCAAACTGCCTGCGTTGAATGTCCTTGAGCTTAAATGGAACTATTGGAAGTGCCCATGTCGATTCTTGGAACAATTATGAATAAATCTCATTTCACTATAAAATAGATAATGTTACTATAAGTAAGTATATGGTTCCCATTATGAAAATATAGTTCAAAATTGATTGTGGTGTCAGAAATGATAGTACGTGGTGAAAATTACAATGTATGAACTCTGAATGACTTGCAAGATAAAAAATGTAACATTACAGTTAACTCAAAGCACAAAAGAAAGGGAAATATTAAAAGAGGAATGGGTATATGGCATGTGTACACATAGACAGCTGTGTGCATGTGTCTATGATAGCATGAACTGTAATGTATTCTGTCAGATTTCTGTAAAGCAATGAAAGATTCTGTGAAAAGCAAACACTTCCCTTGAAATCTGTTCTACTCATTCTAAATGACTACAGAATTACAGAATTAATTCAACAGCTGAAAGCTCAGCAGTTGAGATGAGACAGTCTGCTTGAGAAACAGGTCAGAGAAGAGGAATCCATCTACATATAAAATGACAAATTATTGGTTCCATTTTTAAATAATAAAGGTGCATGTCCTCTAATAATAATAATGCAATTTTATATATACAGTGCCAGTCAAAAGAGTGGACACACCTTCTGGACATTCAGTGTTTTTTCATTAGTTAAAAATGTTCTGCATTGTAGGTTAATAATAAAGTCATCTAAACTATGAAGAAATACATATGAAATAATTTACTAAACAGTGTTAAACAGACCAGAATATGTTTTATATTTTACATTCTTCAAAGTAGGCACCTCTTGCTTAGATGCCAGCTTTCTTGGCATTTTCTCAGTCAGCTTTATGAGGTAGTCACCTGGAATGACTTTCAGTTAACAGCTGTGTCTTGTTAAGAGTTCATGACTTGCATTTCTTGCCTCTTAATGTGTTTGAGACATCAGATGTGTGTCTACTGTGAAGAATCTAAAATATAAAACATATCTTGGTTTGTTTAACACTTTTAAGTTTACTACATGATTCCTTATGTGTTCCTTCATAGTCATAGTTCACAGTCATTTGCTCATATATTAAATTAAATTTCCCCAGTAAAATGAATTGAAAGGCTACAAATCTGTTCCAGCCCCCCAAAAACCACATCACTTTTTTTAATAAGAAAAAATATACTTTATAAATAAATACCATATATAAAATAAAAGAAAATGAATATAAACTGTTTTTATTAAGTGAACCTTGAAGATCACAGATTTTTGCCTTTTTCTCCACACTCTCCTCACTTTTACTTGCAAGGCGTTTCAATAAAAACCTGTCCAGGGAGGCTTGTTTCTTCCTCCATTTCAAAATATTAATTTATTTCAGTAATTCAATTCAAAATGTGAAACTCAAATATAGTCCCTGGCCAAAAAAAAGTCACCACCTAGATTTAAATAAGCAAATAGGTAATAGCCTCTCATTGGATAATTACTGCATGGGTAATTATGTTTTAGCTGGCAGCAAGTTATTTAACCCTAACTGATGCAGTGAGTAGCTTCTCATTTTTTAAACAACCATGTCAAAAGATACCTCCTGTGGTTGTGGAAAATATGTTCATCTGTTTCAGAAGGTCTAACTACTAAACTACTAAAATTAGGATAAGAACTGTCTAACACATTATTAAAGTGGAAGGACAGTGGGAGAAACATCATCTTCCAGGAAGGAATGTGGTTGGAAAAACATCTTGAATGATTGTGACCGGTGATCACTTAAAAGTTTGGTGAAATCAAATAATAGAAAAACAACAGTAGAACTTGGATACATTTAAGCATCGTTTCCACAAGCTTCAGCAATGTCACAACATTTATTTTTGTACAAAGTTAATTTTAATTATTTTCCCCCCAAGTTCTTGAACTGATGATGGGAGATTTGGATCACTGCGCAGTCTTCTCCAGCCCATCCCAATGATTATCAATGGGGGTCTGAACTCTGTGGTGGACAATCTTTGGTGTCTGTGTGGCAAGCATGTCTCATGCTTCCTGAACCACTCTTTCACAATTTGAGCCTGATGAATCCTGGCACTGTCATCTTGGAATATGTCCATGCCATCAGGTAAAAAAAAAAAATAAATTGATGGAATAATAATGGTCATTCAGTATATTCAGGTAGTCAGCTGACCTTGTTCTTTGGGCACATAAAGTTGCTGAACCTAGACCTGACCAACTGCAGCAACCCCAGGTCATAGCAGTGCCCCCACAAGCTTGTATGGTAGGCACTAAGCATGCCTAGTGTGCATCACTTCATTCACCTCTCTTATGCTGATGCACTCATTACTCTGGCACAGGGTAAATCTGGACTCATCAGACAGCATGATCACCTTCTCTGCACTGTGAATGTTTACATATAAAATGAAAACATATAATTTATTTTGTGGTATTAGTTTTGACTGTGTTTGTCTATTGTTGTGATGTAGATGAAGCCAACATTTATGTATTAAAAAGGATTTTTTGAATTGGTTTTATATAATATTCTACTTTTCTGAGATACTGACTTTTGGGTTTTCATTGGCTGTAGGCCATAATCATCAATGTTAAAAAAAAAAACTTTGGCTTGGTGATTAGCATGCTCGCTTCTCAGCGGTGAAGTCTTGGGTTCGAGTCTGAGCGGAGTTTCCATGTTCTCCCCGTGTCTGCATGGGTTTCCTCCAGGGTCTCCAGTTTCCTCCCACAGTCCAAAAAAACATGGAGGTCAGGTGGATTTGGGTAGTCTAATTTGTCTATATGCGTGTGTGTGTGTGCACCCAGCGATGGAATGGCACCCTGTCCTTGACTTTGAAGGGATAGTGTAATGCCCAGCCTGCACCCAATGAGGAGGTAGGGACTAACCGTGACTCTGATAAGGATTAAGTGGGTGGGATGATTGATGGGTGGATGATGTTAATTGGTTCATTGTACCATCCCTATTTGTACATTTTACTATTTTCAAATTTAACTGCTTTTAACAACAGACACTGTCCTAAACAAGAAATTATTGTTACAAAGAGATAAATTAACACTCAAGTGCAATAAAAAAAAAAAAAAAAAAAAAAAAAATCCTTCAAGCGACACCACTGGAAGGCAACATTACAATATTGTAAATAAATGAGAATGATCAAAATGATTAAGGAAATATGTAATCAGAGACATTCAGATCAGACAGAGGAGAGGTCAGTGACATCAGTGATTGACATTGCACAAAGCAGAAATGTGATTTACAAATCTGTTACATCAACTCTATGTTTAAATGATTGAGCCTCATATTCTAGTTATAGTGTGTAAATAACAAAATCTGTAATACACATCTTTATTTTCACTACATTCTGTAATTTCTACCACATTTGGAGCATGGCATAAATGAGCAGCTAGCATTTTGTGTATCCTAAAAGCACACAACTCAATATTTTTTCACATATTTATTATAATTTGAACTAAATTGTTCTTTTGAGTTTTATTTACTCATTCCTAGTACGTTCCTAGACCAAGTTTATAAAATTCTGCGGACAGCCACAGTAAAGGAAAAGTTAAAACATGAAAATGATAATGAATCATTATACCCTCAAGCAGTGTAGTTGGTAAATAGCACACTGCAATTTCTACCCATATCACAAATATATGTTGGCCCAACATTAGTTCAATGATACAGGGTTTATAATTGAATTGGCAAATCATGTTGGGTCAACAACATTTAGACCAGTGGGTCTTTGCTAGCCTGGTAATGGCTATTCACCAATGTTTAATGTGGGCTTATGCTGACCCAATGTAATTTGACAGTATTATGCTAACGCTGGGCAAGTGTACAGTATACTTGTATCTGGGGTGGATGACACCCATTTGATTTTACATGAATGCTCCAGTATTTATTTGAATGCAAAGCAAAAACATGAAATTGTATTAAATATTTTATGATCACTGAATAACCTACCGATTTATGTAACTTAAAACCATTCATGTCACATATTAATAGAAGACTGAAAATGGGTTAAACAGTGGCATTTTGAGGCTGCTCTATTTTTTATAACAACCATTACTCATCTAAAAAATGTTCTGAAAATGCAGCCAAACACATCATTTGACATGCAACAATGACATTCTGTTGCTATCTGACCCAGCAACATAACCCTCTGGTCTGTATAATTTGTCCACATAAATCAGAAACTAACTCAGTTGTGCTTAGCTGTGTTATACTGAGTTTATAGAAAACAAAATCAGCCAAACAGCCCAAAGTGTCTGAGCTTATGAGCAGGTTAAATCACCTAACTTTCTGAATAAATTACGGACACAAATGCTTTACAATAGACACATTTCATATACACACACACACCTGCGAGAAGCGGCAGCTAGTCGTGCACAGCATACTCTCAACCGGAAGTGGCCGTCCACCTGGAGGACTGCATTGAGCACTAGGGGGATCACCCAGGACAGAGTGCCAACCATATCTGGGCATACATACATACACAAAAGTTGTTATTGACATTCTAATTTTTGGAGAAGACTAGCAGATGTCTCATTTACAGTGGACAAAATCAATTGCACATCTTGTGTGTGTGCCCCCTTCTCAAATGGAATGGTTACTTAGGCATGCTTAATGCTTTATTTCTATTCATTGGCACAGGAGTCCCCAGGGACATGGGCACAGTCAGGCCAGTTCACCTCTGAAGGAGCCACTATAATTAATTACTCCTCTCTGTGGTATCCATGTTTGGATGCTTGTGTAGAGTTGTTTTTATTTGTGCTGTGCCACCACAAAACAACTTTCTCAGTTGTTAGTGAATTAATTAATATTTACCAATATTTCTGTGTGACAATTATCAAAAATCGTTCTATCTAGAAACTGTTATTACCACCAAGAACACTGTATGAAATCATACTTGTGCTTTCAAATGAAGTAGTAAACAGCCATTGCTCCCAGAGGATTGTGGTCATTTACAGTCTGGAGCTCAATTGGAAGAGTTGCCTTCTCTTATTCATCATTCCCCCGCAGCAAGGCAGGGTAAGAGGGTGGCACACGCGGCAGGTAGGCCCTCCTTGCTGGCTTTGATCAGCAGACACTACAAAGACTCAGCCATGTCAGGTGCTGTGTAAATTCTAAGTGATAGTGAAAGCTTAGGCAATGTTGCAGACTGCAGCAATACATCTAGACTATAAAACCAATCTTGATACGCTGTTCCATTCCTATTTCAGTTTAATTTTATATAAAGCATGACGTGGGAAAAATTACTGATATGGCAGACCTACATTTACAAAGTCAAAAATCTATAGACTCATACCAATTTCCTTCTAAAATGAAGGGAAACTTAAACTTGTCCTGTGGGACCAACATGGTTTAACCTAACAAGCAGTCAGTGTAACCTTGAAAACAATTCTCTTGAATGGATGCACTGAAGAAGATGAACTAAAAGCAGGCATGCACCAATCTTTTATGATTAGTTCTGATTTCAGGTTCTTTGCTGCTAAACTGATTTGATGGCTGATTTCTTTAGCTGATTTTTAGGGCTGAAGATGTCTTTGAGAAAATATGGTATTCTACTATAAACTGCTTTAATGGTGGCATACTCAAGAAATAGTCATTTCAGCTATATACAGTACAGTACAATAAACATGCAATATTACAGGCCCTATACTACAATACTAACCCTTTAAAAAGACTAAGACACATTACAGGACAGGATCAATGTAAAGCTGGTCAGCACATGGTACTGAGCGATTGTTATATGCTATTAATATACAGTAATACTGTAATTAAAGCCGTTATACACAGTTTTACTGTATTTGAACAAAAATGGCATCTTCCTGTTGTGATTTGGCTGTATTTTTACAACAATTATTTACAATGTACCCTCGATCTAGCATAATTAGTCATGCATAATTATGCAATAACAACTTGTACACATTTTCTTGGTGAATTAAATTTATATAATAAAATTACAACAAAAAAATGCAAAAATAAAAAACAAGTCTTAGCCAGTTTTGACCATGTAACCAGGAAAATTGTAAAATTGCAGGTACGCATTATTTTGCAGCTCCACAGATTCTCCTTTTCACTCCATCCAAAATAAGGCCTATGAAGAGGAAATTTCCATCACACAAATTTGAGTCCCTATGTGGCTGCATTCCAAAAAAGAATATATATATATATATATATAGAGCAACTAACAGCTCTAATATGTTCTTCTCTGTACTATCGTACCCTGCAATTAGAGCTGACTCCAGTTTCCCATTTCTCTACTATTAATGGGGAAATCAGCATCTCAAAGGCTCTTTTGAGATTTTGACTTTAGCGTCAGCACAGCAGGGGGACAGTTAAGCTCAGCCTCAATGGCAGATGGGATTTGAGAACCCAAATTATTTGAGGAAAATCAGGAGTACATTAGAATAATACGCCATCCAAACAAATACAGTCAAAAACAAAAACAAGGAAAACATCCAGATAAGAAACCTGAAGTGCCACATAATACAGAAATGGACACAAATAAACACATGCATGGTTATGTTTGTGCTTCAGCAGTGTGAGTGCCCTGTGGACCTGACATTTACCTAGCAAGCTTCAGTGCCTAGTCAGTCCACAGTGCTTTGAAAGAAAAAGAACTCTTGTGTCATTGAAAGTGCAACTTTCTACAAACATGTTTTTGGGAAATAGGGGTGGGAGGTATACCAGCAAATCAGAATTTGATATACGACAGATAACAAAACGGCCCTGTTTCAAGACAAACTAGACATGATGCAAAGTTGATCTGATCAGCTCAAGTAATGGGGATAAACTCAAAAAGGACAAACAGTGTGCAGGTTTCTGATGTTCACCAGTGTAGCCTTTAGCGTAGATGTGGACATGCTGGTGTGCACTTAAAAGGTGCAGATTATTACTTTGCAATGGTTTCTTTATTTGCTGAATAAAGGACAAAGCAGTTCATAAAACTCCTCCAACGGGCAGGGAGAGTGATACAATTAAATGTTGAACAGCAACCAGCCTTTACCTGTATTAGATACAATAAACAGTGAAATATTATTTAAAAGATAAACTAAAAACTGCAAAATAAACTGTAGATGAGTGAGGAGGTCAAAATAGTAGCTAAGAAAGTAGTTGGCTCTATAATACACTGTTACTACTATAATGCATGATAGTTTCTACAAAATCAGAGCTTTTCCGTTTTAGTCTTACAGTGTTGGGTTTTAAGATGGAACTGTGTATCTTTTATTAACTTAAGAATGCATATAAAATGTAAACTATATTCTACTTTTCTGGAGTAAATGTTTCTACTCTCTAGGGAAGGCTTTCTACTAGATTTTGATGATATTATTAACGTCAGAACAGTATAAATAACACTGTGATTTAGGTAAAATAGGGACATATACACCAATCAGTCATAAAACCAATTGCCTAATATTATGTAGTTCTATCTTGTGTCCCCAAAACAACTCTGATCCATTAAGGCATGGACTCCACAAGATATCCGTGTCCTGTGGTATGTGGCACCAGGACATTAGCAGCAGATCCTGTAAGTAAATTGTGAGGGGGAGACAAATCTTTTGTTTGTTCCAGCATGCTCAATCAGATTTAGATCTGGGAAATTGGAATCAACACTTCAGACTCTTTCATGTTCCTCAAACCATTCCTGAGGCAGGCTGCATTATCCTGCTGATAGACACCACTACCATACAGTTGCAATGAACTTGCAGGCAGACAACAATGTATATGCAGCTGGTACATGAATGCCAGGATCAAAGGCTTCCCAACAGAACACTATCCAGAGCATCTCACTGTATCCGCCAACTTGCCTTCTTCTCATAGTGCATCCTGGTGCCATCGCTTCCTTAGGTAAGCAACACAAACATTCCCTATGCACATGATGGAAAAGAATACATAACTCATAAGACCAGTCCACCTTCTTCCATTGCTCTATGATCCACTTCTGATTAGGGCTGCCACAAACGATTATTTTTGTAGTCGACTAATCACCGATTATTTTTGCGATTAGTCGACTAATCGGATCATACGTTAATTGAATATAAAACATACATCTTATTGCACTAGAATGC
>BRDA01000836.1:53784-85681 GCA_036984385.1 Crenuchus spilurus | reverse complement strand
CTGACCACTGTGCAGGACTTGTATATGTCATTCCCAAGACGAACTGACGCTGTATTGGCTGCAAAAGGAGGCCCTACACCTACTAATAAATTATTATGGTCTAAAACCAGGTGTTTCAGTTTCATTGTCTAACCCCTGTATATAGAGCCTTTCTAGACACTCAAGGATGCTTTACAATAGACACATTTCATATACACACACACACCTGCGAGAAGCGGCAGCTAGTCGTGCACAGCATACTCTCAACCGGAAGTGGCCGTCCACCTGGAGGACTGCATTGAGCACTAGGGGGATCACCCAGGACAGAGTGCCAACCATATCTGGGCATACATACATACACAGAGATACACATTCATACACAGACCAGGGTAATTTTAGAGTAGCCAATTCACCTGATCTCCATGTTTTTGGACTGTGGGAGGAAACCGGAGTCCACGGAGGAAACCCACACAGACACGGGGAGAACATGGAAACTCCACTCAGACTCAAAGCTGAGAGGCGAACGTGCTAACCACTAAGCCACCGTGCCACCCAATGTGTTTCATTCCCAATGTGCATCAGTGATGCTTGGGTGCCCATGATGCTAATGATTGTTCACCATTTGTCCTTCTTGTCCTTCCTACTTTTGGTAGGTACTAACCACTGCATATCAGGAACACTGTTTTGAAGATGCTCTGACCCAGTCTAGCTATCACAATTTGGACCTCGTCAGAGTCCCTCAGATCTTTGTGTGCCCATTTTTTCTGTTTCCAACACAACTTTGTAATGACACTGTCAATCACTTCACCTGCTTTAATGTGATGGTGGATTGTGGTATATTTGTTATCTGTGAATGACGATTCTGTTGAATGTCTTTATGCACATTCAGAAAGCATCAGCTAAAAATTTCAATAGCACAATTCAGTGGTGCAAAACAAATATTTGTGGATGATTTGATTCTTCTCGGTTCACCACAGTTAAACATGGCAATTTACGCTGCATTGGTGTATGTAAACTTCAAATGCAGGCAAAGAGCATTTATCTCTGCATAACATTAAATTATGCAAATTTCCTGAATAATAATCATCTTGAGTATGGCCTACCTTAAATAACAAACACCTTTCAATGTTTCTTGCAATGGCTAGAAAAATACTGACAGGAATAAATAAAAAAATATCAACAACAACACTGATGTTGCTCTAATTTATTCATCATCAAAGAAAGTCTCTGGCAAATATACACAAAGGAAACAGCGGGTGTTTGTGTCACCCTCTAATTTGAACTTTAATTTTGAACATCATCAAAATAATGTAGAAAACACAGAGGGACTGTATCATCAAGAAAAAAGTGCCTTCCCTCTCACTGAGATTCATGTAATCTTGTCCAAGTGCCTCCATGTTTAAAAAAAACACAAAAAAAATACAGTTAAACAAGTGCTCTGTTTTATCAGAGAGACAGAAGACACGTGCTCATCAGGCTGCATGTCCTCACTCAAACATCCTTCACCATGTGGTCAAATTCTGTGGTTTTCCCACAGGGATGATTTTACATGCCTGGTTGTGGCTTTGCATCATTGTGCTGTAAGAATCAGATGCCTCATTATAAAATGCAGAACAACTCTATAACGGCTCGACCAATGAACCAGGCTGGCCATTTAAATCAGTCAATACTGCCTGTAAAATGCTTACGCTATGAGCCAAAATATTATGACCAATATACTAAAATACTTCATAAGCTGTCAGTTGTCACCATGTCCCCAAAACTTGCCACAAGACGTTTCAGAAATGCTCTGACCCAGTTTTGACAAGACATTATGTCCAAACAAAACATCCTGTCACTCAGATCTTCATGCTTGATCGTTTCTTCCTTGTCCAACACTTCAACAAGAAAAACAACTGTTTACTTTCCTAACACCTAACATATCTCAGACCCTGGCATGCACCATAGCTATAAGATAATTCATGTTATTCATTTCAGCTGTTAGTGATCATAGTACTTTGGCTCATTAGTACATGTTCAACTGCTTCAAAGGAATTCAAGGGTTTCACCTTATTCCATATTTGAGCACTTTTAAATATTAATGGAGAAATGTCTAGTCACCTCAGATAGTCTTTATATTAACACATGCGGTTTTATCTCCTCTACTGATTGTTTGGCAAAAATGAATTGGAATAGGATGAATTTTACAGATCATGCTGTTTTTCTTTAGCACATCCCACACCAAAAATAGCTACTAGCTACGTTACAAGTCTCTGAAGCTATTTGTGTTTCCACAGAGAGGATGCTGAACTCAGCTGGCTGCTAATTCTTGTCTTCTGCATTGATGATTTTTTGTTGTTGTTATTTTAAATCCAAATGTATGGCTCTCTCTTCCCAAGATTATTGGAATGTCTATTCTCCAAGTGTCCCACTGCCATGTCATGCTTTCTTATATGCTGTGATGATGCATTCATGTTCTGTAATTTTAAGGCAAACACAGGTAAATGCAAGATGAATAATTAAAAATAAATTACAATTAGAATAAAAAAATGTGATAATCCAGTTTCACTGTTTGCATTTACAGTCAGTTAGAAAATAACATTAAAAACACCTTCTTGCAGCCTTGTGACTCCAGCTTCTCTGTTCATTCTCTTTTAGTGTTCTGCTTCAAACACTTCTGTCAAAGTTGCATGGGTCTATGAAGCTTACACAAACTTCTGCCTGCATGCATATAGCTGAGAGCATAAGCACACACACACTTTGAACACACTTTAAAAAGATGCATGTGCACGATGAAATAGTTGAGGAACTTCTTATGTTCAGCGTATACACACAGGCTTCAATAAACTGCGCTGATGGTCATGGAGCAGCAGCATTTCACACCCCACACCACGCATCCGAGGGCACGTGCAGCCACATCTAACAGGATTAATTCCCTTAGCCGGCCTGGGCATATCTACCAGTGCTGCACATTCCCCCCGGCCACACAGTGAGACTCAACACCTCGATATACAGCTCACAGAGCTGCAGATTCTCATGTTCTTTACTAATATCCTGCATTAGGTGCTATAGCGTATTATTTGAATACTGCTATGAGTAGGGCTGTGTGATCTAAACAGATATTATAGTGATTCAGTTTTAATGTTAGTGATAATAAATGAGAATAATATTTAGGATAACGTTTAACTCCATTAAACAACAGTGATTATATATATATATATATATAATTTTTATTCTGTTGAATAAATGTGACATGTATGCAAGAGCTTTTTGTTAACTTCATTTATTTTCAGGGTAAATCAGAATATTTTAAATAACACTTAAACAAAATACATCAAAATAATAATTATGTAAATCTGATTAGTGTCTGCAAAATGAATACCAGCACTCAAGATACACATATTTATGAACTTCAACGCTAACTTTTTGTACTGTGGTAATGTTACTAGAGCATCTCCAAAAATGACACATGAAAAAGTTCATTTGTATTCATAATCAAGCTGGTAAGCTGCCACTTTTATATTCATTACATGTAAAGTAACATATTTCAAGCCTTTTTTTGTTTTCATGTTGATACTGTTTGAATAGTAATTTACTCTCTAAATGAAATATTCTAATAATTATGAGATTATTTTAGATTTTCATGAGTTATAAGTCATAATGATCAACAGTAAAGCAAAAAAGGCTTGAAATGTGATTGTACATATAATGAACATTTATATATACATATTAATGTAACACTGTATATATTTGGGAAATATTATAATCAATATCAATCACCAACACACTTCATTTAGAAGAGACTCTAACAGAGTTGTTGTTGGCATCAGAAAGATTGTGTGTGAATTCTGTGCAAATGCAGAGACAGAAGTCACAGCAAGTCTAGGAGAAGATTTTGTTTGTTCAGGAAGCATCTGTACCCATTAAGTCAGTGAAGGATAACATTCAACAAATTATCCATGAAATGGAAGTATTACAAATATTACTGCCATGCTGCCATCCCTGCTCACTTGAGGCAAAAAGCAAAGATATGACATTTGTATGTAAGCATTTGTGGAAATAGATTCTAATAATGCAATTTGTGCTAGCCTGGGGTACCAGCATCTTTATTGACAAAAGCACTGAGATATTAATGGAAATCGCAGATAAGAGTACAAGCAGTTCTCTTAGGTCTGTTCTATCAGCATTTGCTTAGCCATTAAAATTAATAATGCAATTTGTTCTTCTCCATTTTCAGCACATAGCTAATTGGAGTCCAGAAAGTAACCTTGAATAATGAAAATGACATTTTGGAGACCATGGACCAAGTGGTTAAAGCACATATTACCAATGTAAAAATGTCTTAAGTAACTAGATCTGTGACAGAGGAAATACTACAGCTGGTTGTAATAAAGGTGGCTGACACTTGTGCTATTGCACTTTACTCTAGAGGCAGATTTGCCTTTAGGCTACTCTATGGGGTTATTGGTTTCAGCACTGCTTTGGACACAGATCCATTATATGTTGTGCTGTTTTGTTCCTATTAGGCAGGTATTGGGCACAGTGGTCTGTACAAGTCATCAAACTGTACCGTCACAATTAGATACTGTAAATTACAGTATCATGAAAAAGTTCATTTGTGTTCATAATTTAATTTAAAAAGGTAGACCGACTTATTTTTTCACATTCCTTACATGTAGTGATGTTTTTCAAGCCTTTTTTGTTTTTAAAGTTGATACTGCTTGAATTGTAATTTACTCTCCAAATGAAATATTCTAATTTTTAATTTTTAATTTTATTCATACTGATCTACAGTAAAAAAAAAAAACACATGCAATGTTACGTTGCAATGTTACGTTACATGTAATGTATATAAAATATGAACAATAATGAACTTTTACATAATATTCCAGTTTGGATGTGGAACTGTAATTATATGTTCTTAACATCAAAAATATGAAAGGATTACTTATTAAGAATTACACCAATGCTTCATTAGCATGCTCAAGTCAGAGATGCACAAAAATAACTACTACAATGGGCCTTATTTACCAACAGCATCTTAGTGTCAATATCACCTTAACTGCTAGAGAAAGCAGTCAGAGAATCATCTTTGATGCTAAGATGCTTTTAGAAAAATTAGTCTGGAACACATTTATGACACTTTCAGACGCTGTTTGTTTTTAGAAAGATTTTTGTTGTGATTATCCTTCTTAAGTGAAGGTTAAAGACAGTCTACCAACAAGTCAGTCTATATCAGGAGTGCACACACTTTTCCAGCCTGCGAGCTACTTATCTAATGACTAAGTCAAAATGATCTACCTAATATAAAAATGTAAGACATATATTTATTTATGAATATATTGACAATTTGTGTACAGTGTATGCTGGTGTACCTTGAATAACTACATAAACACATATTACACAATACAACTGTGTACATGTTTTGTCATTAGCCTACTTTACTCTGATGACTTGCACTGAATGGAATCAGTCAGGGATGCAGAGTCTGGACAGTATTTGCTGATAGCCGGCCTCAAGCAAACCTCCAAATGTTCAACAGTCATAGTGGAACGATACTTGGACTTAATGATCTTCATGTGTGAAAAGGCTGACGCCGAATAATGCAGTCAAGGCAAACAAACTTCAAAAATGACATCGTAAAAAAGTCCTCCTCCACTCCATATGGAAATGGTCAGTTTTAGGTTTCTTACACAGGCAGAACAACATGTTAACAATTTACAGTGACAGGAGAACACGGACTGCTGGCCAACTTTTAAAAAACGCCAGTTTACAAGTCCAGATGCTGTTTTATGAAGCGATAGCCAATCACACGTTAGCAAGAAACAGCAGAGCCAATCGAATGAGCTTGTGGGAAGTCTAAAGTGAAACTTGATTCAGATTGAGCAGCTTGGAATTCCCGCTGGGTCCTAGTGCTCGACCAGTTTACCTGTATGTCAATCAAGTGAGATGTTTTATAGCGAGGACGGATAATAGGCTGATGTCTATTTTTTTAAATGCCATGTGATCTACCCACACTACCTTTGTGATCGACCAGTAGATCGTGATCGACGTATTGTGCACCCCTGGTCTATATAATATTTCAAAACATTAATACCACCAACAGATTAAGCAAGTAATATTGATGATCTCAAAACAAAGGTGTATGTCAAGGACTGAAGATATATTATAAACAGTAAGCAATGTCACTTATTGCAGTTGACATGCTAGATGCGGGAGAAATGCACTCTTGTAAAGACCTAAGTAACTTTGTAGAGGGCCAGATCATTATGACCACGTGCTTGGAGCATCCCTAAAATTGCAACTTCCTTGTCAGCAAAGGTGACCAGCTTGCTCCACAGATCTCAATCCAGTTCAGCATCTCTGGGATGTTCTGAAGCAACAATTGAAAACAACCACACAACAGGACATATTTCAGTGCCAGATAACACACAGCATCTTCGGTTCATGCCTTGGTGGGGTGGTGCTGACACAGTTTTTGTGTTGACGACAAACAGCATATTGCACATATTAAGATTTTGGTTCATCAGTCATTTTCAAGAAATGACTGAGGACAGTCACAAATCTTCAAAACCAAAAGGAATTACATTTAGAATCATAATCACTCCTAAGCCAGTGATTCACACTCCTGGGTTGTTTCATTACTGACTCTACAAGGCAGACAACTAGACAATGTGCTTCAAGCTAATGGTTTTTTATTTAACACAGCCATAAAAAGGTGCTTCTGTTGCTTACTGATCACACGTTCTCTTGTGATTTAGTAATGTGTAGGTATGAGATTAGAATACTAAGCACAGTAAGACATGAGCGCAATACAGCCAACCAGTGGCCAGCCAGGCAATCAGACAATTATTCTTCTGACTTTGGCAATTATTTGTTCCTACATACTATATAGCATATATATGCATGACTATGGTTGCTTCTTACTTTTGATATAGTACATTACTTTGTTTAATTCATAATATTTAAAATGCCAACTGATTATTTCAGTTAACTATAAATGATCCATTTCCATTTTTCCCATTAAAATGTGAAAGTAGAAAATAAGAGAAGAGGTTGTGTTCATTTATCATAGGATATGAAAAGACTAATAAAATCAGCCACAGGCCCATAAGGCTGTGAAGAAATCACTGAATAAAATATCATGATCAGTGCACACCTAATTTTCTATGCTCCCTTCACTGACACTATACTTATTGTTTGATTAATTGTTACATCTTATTATATGGCCCTTCAGAGCACTGCAGAATGCTTCATTGATTTGAATGGGCCATCCCAACTTTTGGAGGTCCAATATTTCTTGATAATTACTGCAGAAAAAAAATTAATGATCACTGCCACTGGGTTTTGTGCTTCTGATTCACATTTTTACTATAATTCCACAAGTAGTCTGTTCATTTTCATAATGGAAATTCATGGTAATTTGAATCTAACGTGATCTATTTTTATAGTAGCATTTTGGCAACACTTTATGAAAAGAAAATCAATACAGTTTTATTCCATCAGTTGATAAATAAATCCATATTATGACAAAACAAGTTTGTTGTTGGGATTTATTTTTATTATCTCTTACATATTACACAATTACTCAAAGCTAAAGAAACAGTATGAGGAGTGTCATGAGCCTAAAGTCACCATGCCCAATGTCAGATGTTGACTACATGTAAAAACCCACCAATTTTGAAATCTGGAGCAGTGAAACTGCATTTTCTGGTGCGATTGAGCTCTATTCAATACCTTGAGGATGAGCTGGCATGACCTGACCTCACTAATGATCTTGTTGCTACAATCAAATCAACACAGCAGTTTTTTTAACATTTAGTCTAAAGTGTTTTAGAAGAGTACAACATGTTACAGCTGCAAAGGAGGACAAACTCACTATTAGTGTACCTGATCTCAAAAGAAATGTTGAACATGTAGTCTAGTTAAAACATACAATGAGAAAGTGCAACTCTAAATACAACACACAGCCATGCCATATACATGCCTTCATCTTCATCAAAAATAGTGACGTGTTCAAATGGAAACAATAAAATTCTCAATAAATGTGTTATCTAGAAGGTTATCTAGTTATGGGCAGTTGTGGAAGGTCGCTGGTTCGATCCCTGGGCAGGTTATTACTGAAGTGGCCTTGAGCAAGGTACCTAACCCCCAACAGCTCCACAGGTGCTGTGGATAGGGCAGCACTGTATGTGTACAAATGGGTAAAATGCAGAGGTCAAATTTCCCCACTGTGGGACTAATAAGGGATTATAAATAGAATGTTCTGTACACACTGACCATGAATGCTTCTGCATGAAAAGGGAATATGTGAGGAATCAATATGTTGTTAGTTTATGGCCTTGCAGTGAAGACATCTTAGTGGATACTTTGACTTCTCCTGGATGACCCACTGAACTGGTCCTACAGTCTGTATTTCTACAAATTGAAAGGTGACAAAGTTACTAAGGGAGTGAAGATACATTAGGGACAAAACCAGGCTGCAAAAGCAACATGTCAGCCACTCTGTTTCAAATGAAAGTCCAGTCTTTTGGAGAGGAAGGTCAAATCAAGCCTTGGCTAGGAAAGAGGATTAATGTAGGTTGTTAAAACTGCTTTAGGGATTTACTGACCGGCAGGACTGTGGAGGCAGGCACTGGGAAACATCAGCCACTGCACTTATATTTTCTCAATATAAGCAGACAGACCATCCATAGACAACCAAAGCAAAGGTTATCACCACCAACACAGGTAGAATGAGCATGTTTGGTTTTTGAATGAAATGGGATCCATGTCTTTTATTGAAGCATATCATGACTTCAGGCAAAAAAAGAATAAAAATGTATTACATGAAAGCACACAGCACATAGCTCTCTAACATAGCAACTCTATCTCAAAACAGAGACAAGCCTTCACCGATACTCTGCAGTGTTCTATTAAAAATAACAGAAACCAACTTTTCCTCACTTAAAAGTCTGTTTGATGTAGTCAAACAGTACTCGGCTCCAACAGCGTCCTGTTTTGAATGAGCTGTTTTTGTGATGTTACCCATTCTAAATTTACAACATAGCATACAGCAGTTTAGCCCAAAACCCATTCAAGTTGCAGTCTAGTCCTGACATTGGGCAGCCAATCAGAACACAGATATTTGCCTATAATTAGTCTTAAAGGCACAGCAACAAAAATGACTGATTTACTGAACAATAAATAGAGGTTGGACAATTCATCCATCAGCTTGAACATCGTTCAGGGTGATACCATACCTGTCCATTGGGCTCAGTGTTCCAATATTTTGGGAAGCCTATAATCACAGCTGGGCAATTGAGAGTAATCAACCTGACCTCCATGTAGAACATATATCCACCCAGATGGGATTCAAACCCACGACCTCAGATGTGAGAGTCAAGAATGCTAGTCAAGAAGGCTAGTTTAAATTAATAATTAATTTTATATATTATATTATATGTTATATTATATATTTAATAATGAATTTTAAACAAACATGATAGGTGGACTTCTTTAAAAACACAAAAATGTAGGACATGTTTTTGTATAATGTACAGAAAACCCAGAAAACCATTTGACCATAAAGTTCCAGCTATACTGGACCTCCAGTCAGGAAGTCAACTTACCAATTCTGAGAACCTGCAGGTCACTGAGGTACAACTTTGACATCATGACGAAGAACAGTAAGAGTCCCTTTCGTTTCTCCATGGCTCCGTAATCGAAATCAGTGGTGAACTTTCTATCACAAACATCCTCAGACTCCAAAAACATCCACTTCCGTCCACTTCCCGCCTTTTTCTCTGAACCTGACGTGCGTGACCGGACACATCATTTAAGACATGAAGCCCTTTGCTGCTGCCTGGGCGTCAAACACAAATAACTGGAGGTGTCTATATTCTGTCAGATTTGTTCGGTGTCCTCCATTCTTCGTCCAGCGCCCCTCCCGAGTCCTCAGAGCTCATCGCCGCGCGCTTCAGCTACTTGTGGCGCCGGGCGCGCGCAGGAGTGGACAGAGAGCGTGCGCCCAGTCAGAGGATTACAGTCAGTTATTTATTTATTTCCCCTCTCTCACGCGCGCTCTCTCTCCTTCCCTCTCTCTCTCTCCCTCTCTCTAGTTTTTAAACTGACCAGTAGTTGCATCATTTCTGACAGTCGTTTACGTCTGTCTCAACGGCTTCAAACGGCTTCATCCATAACAGACACCGATAACGTGAGGTCTGGCACACCTGCCACAGGAAAGAGCGCAGTTCAGAGTGAGCAGTGAGCACATGCACTTTCCACTTAGTCCACCTTTAAACAACGAAACAAGTCATCACACATCAGATGAGTTACAAGACCAACTGTCCAACAAGTTACTGTGTATCCAGCAGGACGCTCTAAACGCCTGGAGGATGCCAAAATCAGACATGTAGACAAGAGATAATAATGGTGCTGTTATTCTTGTGGTGTATGGCGCCACCTGTTGAACTAATCGTAAATTACAACTCAGATACGGTGTGATGTTAACTGAGGCGGGTAGCTTTCCAAAGAGGGAAGATATTCTGAATGAAAGAAAATTTAATTATATATATTTTTGAGTTATTCAATACTAGCAGAGGGGTCAATGTCCCAGGGAATGACTATGAAAGAGCAAACCTACATTTCAGTACAGTACAGGCTTCTTTCAGAAATGTCATCATAGTCTACAAGAAAGAGCATAGGCCCTGTTGTATTGTGGAAAGCTGTTGTCATTGACAGTATGAGTCATGCAATCAGTGCAGTACAGTTCTTTACTTTGCTACCACTCCTAACCAAGCAAAACACATTCTCCATTATAAAATGAGCAAAACAGAAAAATGAATGGCTGTTCACTAAAGTCTTACAAATCTCTGCAGACTGGGGCATTACCCTACACTGTCATACTGAATAATGCATGCCAAATGTATACATGGAATGCCAAGAATCTGTTTGTACTTGTGAATAAACTAATATTGTGTTTTCAAATTAACAAGATTTCTCCCACTTTGCATTTTAGTGATAATCTACTTAGTCCACCGATTAGCTGAAATTAGTAAATAGCTTTTTATACTCTTATACATCTTGCCTGCAGGTGTGTGAGCTGACCAGAGAGGACATGGTGAGCACCCCCTTTCTGACTTATTGGCATTGCTGTTATTTTGTTGTTTACAGTTCACATTTTACTGCATGCCATGCTTAAGTGTTCTTACATAGCCTGATAAAGCATGCTGTTAGGATGACATGTTATGTGTAAATATGTACTCACTGTCAGCAGGGTTTGTGTTACTGCTGTGTATCTCTCCTCTGTTGTTGTCTGTGTAAGCTGAGCCTCACTACAGCTTGATTCATATAGACCTGAACTATTTTGGCAGTTTTATAAATGCTTTTTTATATATCACAAAACTTTTCCATCCCAATGTTTTTTTATAACATTTGTCTCTATCAATGTATTTTTTTTCAACACATCACCCATCTGACCTGACAAATATTTTTTTTACTTTGACATAATGTATCATCGTATTGCATCCAAAACATAAAATTAGATTTTTTCGGTACTATAAAACATTCTCAATAAAGCATGGAAAATGTTAACGTAGGCCCCGAGTGGCTCAGCAGACTAAAGCATTGTCACTGTGATCTGAGGATCATGAGTTTCAATCCTGATCATGATGATTGCCAATGGCAGCCAGGGCTTGAGAAAGCAAAAATTGGCATTTGCACAATTTTTTTAAAACACAAGAGAAAGAAACCTGACTCGAGAAAATAATCTAAACATGCCAAAATTAGAGCAGAACCCACTTTTGTGGGTATTCTGATTATTACTATTATTTAATATACAGTAACTGATTGTCTGTCTCTATTATTGCTAGTAAACAAAATATGAGATAAAAAGTTAAACCCAAGTAATACAGAGGAAGACTGAAATAAAATGAAAATCTCATGAAAAATAAGACTGTTAATAATAATGTTTGTGTGTGTGTGTATTAAAAATTCAAAACATCTGCATTAAAAATTCAAACCTAAGTTTACCTTCAGTAAAAAAAAATGCCATGTCTGTTATGTTGGTTGCATTCTCAAACCCAAGAGGAAGCTTGTTGCATAAAATGTATATACAATTTTTAGTCTATAGCTCCTAGTTGAATATGCTAAACCCATTAGCCAATTTCAAAATTGCAGCTGTAGAGATGCTAAGTGAGTAAGTTTTGAAAATGTACAGTTTTTAACTACTTGTAGTAAAACTGACTTTTACCATTATCATCTCCATGAAATTATACCAGCAAATTTGAATAAATTTATTAATATTAATTCATTAATATTATTCATTAATTTATTAATTCATTAATATTATTCATTTATTATAGTATTATAATATTAAATAATACAATTAAAATGCATCATTAGCTATTTTTGAACCTTTTTGTGCTTTGTCCACAGTATGAGATACTGTTTCAAATTTTACTTCTTGATACATTTCTTTTCCACTTTCTGCTGATAGTGTTTTCTGTCTTCCTTTTTATGACTTTGTTTACAAGACATAACAGTCAACAATGTTGTATTTTATTGATGCACACATAAAAAGTAAAGTAAATTCATGTTACAGTTTAATAGAAAAAGTCTGGGGTAAGGAGCTTGTTTCAATGAATTGGGCAGTCTGTTCAAGAGATATTGGTAAATGGTAAATAAAAATTATTTATGAGTGTTTACCAAGACTCATTTTATTAGAAACATCTACCTTGTAGGTCCACCTTCCTTGAAGTGCTGCTGGAGAACATACCTCACTGTCGGTTATAAACAATTTGTTTTAGCAGTCACTCATGAAACTTTCATAAATGTTGAATTTCTGACCACAGAGCCACTCTTGGCTGGATATTTTTGAGTGGTGGATGACTTTAAGACAAGATAAAACACTGTTGTGTCATATACACACTACAGAAATGTACACCGCTATAGAGTAGACTTATGAAATTGACTATAAGTGTAAGTGCAAGGTAGATGTGGGTGGGCACAGTTAACTTCCACTGTCAGTTTGGCATTGTTGTTTGCTCAAGGCTGTAATAAAGTTAGGAGGGCATAAAGTATGGTCATAACCACTGACTGAAGGCCATTCTTTCTGAGCCATATCACCTTGGTCCTTGGTTTTCACTTTAATACAGCATCTTTAATAAAAGAAATAAAGCAACAGTAAACCTTACAACAGAAAATCACTTGACTAGCCATGCACCTGTAATAAGTTGTCAGAAGAATATCTCCTTTATTGTGTGGCAGAAGTGTAAATACTGTTTGGGCTTCTGATGGTAACTGCAGTATTATACTGGCCCCTTTTGGTCATGTTCTGATATTACACGTGTTTTATTTAACATCAAAAAAATATTTCTATCACTTAGAATCCATGTTGTTGGAAGCACCTACCCATGTATGATCACTTAGTGACCAATGCCTTATATAGCCATTATATGATGCACATCATTAGCCCATAAGATGATGTACAGCCAAGTCTATTTCATTCATTACTGACCACAGAGGTGGGTTGACCAGATTTTACTTGCATAGAGAACCATTATCAGTACAGTGGTGTCACTGTAGATTAAGAGTGGTCTGCCACACCAAAAGCAGCTCTGTGATCAGAAATTGAGCATTGATGAAGGCCTAGAGGATGGCTCTCTGTGCAAACTGTGCACCAACAAGGTAGGAACAAGGAATTCCATTTCTAGAGTTGGTTGGTCATATTAAATGTCTGTTTTTTTCCCTTTGTCAGTAGATGAGACAGTGATTCATGAAATGACAATCCAGATTAAACAGAACATATAAATAAGGAAAATTTATTTTAGGAGAACAATAATAATAGTCCACAAACCTATGAACATACACGGTTTCAAAAATGCAAAGGGCAAAAGTTAAGGAATCTTTACACTTTTTTAAACGACACATCTCTCTAAGCCAGAAAAAGTTTTTATAACTACAGATACAGTAAGTGATTGCATTTCAGAACTGGACAACTGTCCTCCTCGTTCATGTTAAAAATAGACTTTCTTTCTCTTTCATGTTATTTCCACCAAGATCGAAAACAACAATTGTGTATAAAATGTCATAAAAGATCCAAACTCGTCAAAGCCTCGTATTTCACACATGGTTGATTAAACTGGTCTCACAGACACTCACTGCTGCTTCATAAACAGTGAAGAAAACAGTACAGTTCATTACAATATGACTGTGCACTGATCAGTGATGTCATACCATACAGTGTGTCCATGTTGACTGTTGAGTGGCCATTTCATTCAGTAGTACACCAAGAAAGCGGGAAAACTGTGAAGAGTTGTGTACCTCGAAGCAAAAAAACTCACATTATTGCAGTGTTCAGGGCTGAAAGGTCAGGGTGATACAGTCTCTAAACAACCTTGACATGAAATTCAAGTACAGCAGGATCAGTAATAATAATTCATAACATCCCTTCAGTGATTAGGGCTGGGTAATACTGGACTATTAGGTAAACAGTAAAGCCCATGAGGAACAGAAGGAAAATAAGAACAAAGATGTTTTTGGAACATGCTAAATAGTAAACACAAAGAGTGACTTTCGAGGGAGCGCAGAATGAAAGTTAGACTTTTTGTGCTCTGGAGGAATCATCTGCGCTTCACCATTGGGCATATTAAGGCCTGCATTGATTTTAGCCAGTCTATAGCCACGGGCAACTGAACAGCCCTTAATTATAGTACAAGTGAACAGCAGTCAAGAAGCCAAAAAAAAAAAAAACTACACACACTTTTGCAAAAATGGCCATTTTGGCAACAAACTGGATGTATGAAAAGCACAGCTGCCTGCTGGTTGTGTTTGCACACTATACACCATGTTAGTGTGTGCAGGATCTATAGATAACAAGATTGTAGTTCAGGCTGGAAGTCATGTTGGGGTGAGGCGCTATGGCCATATAAGTCCACTGATATTTTAAGCCATAACCATGTAACCATGTACTGGTTAAGAACATGTTTAACATGTAGGATTGTCTGGAAGTACAAGTGAAGTACAGTCATTTTTATGGCCAGTTCTGAATTTTTTCTTCAATGGCCTATTTTTTGACCCATTTTTATTAGCCAAAATACTTTTCTTTAAAAAAAAACATTATTTATTTGCTTTTTACCTGAATCTCACTCTTTGCAAGCTAAATCAATGCACTAATTTGAAGCACACGGGCTGTATGGTTGTGTATGCACAGCATTCAAATGCAGCACATGTGTAAAGTTATTTACATCATAAATTCATTACACCACTCCAGGATAATGAGTTAGTGAATATTCAGATTCTGATTCTGACTGATTCAGCTTGTGCAGCTCTGTCTGGAAGTAGTTTCACATCTGAGGAAGGCTGATGAGAGTATGTAGCCTCTCTCTCTTTGTGTCTTCTCTAAAGCTTAAGGGCTTAAGGGACACAGATTGAGCTCAGTCATCGTTTCGAATGTATTTACACTGGCAATGGAGATTCCATTGACATTCCGTCCAAGAGTAAGCTTAATCTGTGGCTAGAAACTGGCTCCTTTGTCTGGCGTCTGTGCTTATATAAACAAGGCCTTCCCACGGCCTTTCTCTTTTCCGCTCAGAAGATGTCACTGTTGCAGCCGCTGTTGAAATCATCTCTGCGAACCCAGATGACCTCTCTTTCCCTCTCAGCAGCGGCACCCTCAACAGCACACTGCTTCCTCAGCGGGGTCAATCTCAGCGGGCCGTGGGACTTCTCTGGCAGTTTCAGGGAAAGCTTGTCCTCAGGACCTCCATTCTGACCACTCTCTTCCTCCTTTGCTCCCTCTTCCTGTACCTCTACCTCACCCTCCTCCTCTCCTTCTGCAATAAGGGCCTCGAAAGACTCTTCAAGGCTGGGTTCAGCAGAGGAGCCTTTAATGGATTCGCAGTATTCGTCATCATCGCTGAGGATGTCCGTCTCCTTCACGTCCGTCTGTCTGTCATAAAGCTGCAGGTCAAACTGCTCCTCAACCCAGCGGTCAGTGTCTCGTGTAATCTTGGGTGGTGATGGCTGCCGTTGAGGTGGGGAATCTGTGGATTCTTGATTGGAGTCATTGTCCAACATCACATCTGTGTCGATGGTGAAGCGGCTCTGCACCGTCTTCTTTCGGTTGAGGGATCGAGATGGAGCCGAAACTGCAAAAGTTAAAAAAAGATAGAAAATAAAACTTTTTGAAAGTAGGATCATCTTCCATGGTCTGAAATTTCACTTAGCTTTTAAAAGTTTTTGCCCATTTTAATTCCCTTCCCAATGTATAGTAGCCAATTAGCCCATCACCTCCTTTAGGACTCTCCCCATCACTTTTGCAATGTCCCTGACTCTAGGAGGGGGAAGACAAGCACAAGCCCCCTCCGTTGTGTGTGATGCAGCCACCACCTCTTTTCAATCTGCTGCTCATACACTGTCACTGGGGGGCCTAACACGCTCAGAGGAAAGAGCAGGATTCCCAGCTCTGAATGGAACAATCAGTAGACGCCTGAGCCAGCAGACAGTGCAATGTGTGAGTGATAGTTAGAGAGAGCGCCATCGACCTACCCAGAGAGAGCATGGCCAAATTTTACTCTCTTAGGCACCGGCTGTTGATGGCAAACAACATGACTGGGATTCAAACTCATGATCATCTGGTCATAGTGTCAGCGTCTTAGTCTGCTGAGCCACTTGGGTAAAACCACTTTTAAAATAATTTCCTCCTTCCTCAAAGGACATTTTTCTACAGTTACTTCTGTAGGTTTGCCCTGGAATTATGAGACTAGTGTTGCTAACAATGGTTAGTGATATTGCTAATGGAGGCTAATGATCATGCCTAAAATCACACTCTTGAACTACACTTAAATGATTTCTGTTTTTGTGAGTAATACTGATATAGAAAATATCCATTCATCCATCCATCCATTATCTCATCCTCTTAATCCTCATCAGGGTCACAATTTAGTCCCCTACCCCCTCACTTGGCGCAGGGCAGGGCCATACAAAATATCAGTTTTTTACAATTAAGAGGTTTTTTTTTTGCTAAAAATCGATAAAAATTGATAAAAGCTACATTAGTTACAAAAATTCAGTGTTAAAATATATCTTGGTTTATCAAATGCATTTGAAAAAAAGTAAACTATTTAAGTAGCTACTGAGTTGAAACAGGCAGAGAAAACATTATCTACATCAAGAAGGAAAAACAGTTGAAATGAGACAACTAATTGAAATGTAATCTAAATGAGATTTTTATGTTTTTAGCTACCTGCTCTGTTCATTTTGGGTCGAGCTCCTTTCAGTGCACATAGTCGTTTCCCACCAAAGGGAATGTATTGCTGGTTAAGAGGCAAGCTTTCTGTCTTCAACAGCTGTCTACGCTGTTTATCCCTCAGGATTGCATGGACTGTCTTCAGGAAGTCCTTCTTACTCTCTGGAGAACTGGAAGAGAACATAGAGACATGTTTTGTATATATCTGTAAAACATTTTACAGATGTGGCAGCAAAATTAGTGGGTTTACTACAGTTACATTCTGTGCCTTTACGTGTAATGCACAAGTAGATACAATGTTAATGACAGTATATTACTGTAATAATCAAAATGCATTTTTGAAACCAATGACTTTCTTTATAAAAATAATTTGAACAAAAAAATTAGTAATGTGCACACATGGCTGTGTAATGGAAGTTGAACTGTACCTGCAGCAGATATGGAAGGTCCTCTCTGGTCTCCCTTCAGATTCTGATCTCAAGTGAACAATCTCACACACTGCTGCTCCTTCAGAGTCTAGAGAAATACAGATTGTGATACAATAGATTGTGAGAGAATTTGCTGGATGAGTTACAAAAGGCTTCTTAATAAGACCAGTCAGAAAGTACGAGAATCATGCTTAGGAGATAATCATGTAGGCTGCAGGGGCTCCAGAGAGACTGAGTACACTTAAAGAACATTAAAGGCTCTCTTGGGGTCAGGGGCAAGGTTAGTGCACTACAGAGCACTGGACTGCTGTGTTAAAAGGCAGAACATTGACCTTTATGGAGGTCAATTACTGCAATGCCTGTTGTGAATTCCCATTCACAGGAGAAAAAAACACAAGCGCGGCAATCCAGCCATGACCTCATAAAATTTCCTATGATGCCCCTGCAAGGCTTGTAAATTACATGTGACCTCCATAAAGAGTAAAAGAGTCAATGTAAGGGGAGCTGTGTTTAGTAACAGAACTACAGATCAGGAAATGGACTGGACTGTAGTTGTACATAGGTTTATAGGAACTCCAGATGGAAAATGTCAATCAAACTTAATGTTTAAAAGTAAATAAATAAAATAATTTAAATAGCAGAAAAGCATTTGATTTGTGTTAGGATTTTGTTGAGAACACTTGGACAGACACCAGGTTTTTAAAATTTATGTCCAAACTGAGAGGGGTATACAGTTATGCACTCTACTAAAATCTTAAAAATAAAGATATAAAAATAATTTGTTTCCATGTTCTCCCAGTGTCTGTGTGGGTTTCCTTCAGGGTCTCCGGTTTCCTCTTGCAGTCCAAAAACATGGAGGTCAGCTGAACTGGGTACTCTAAATTGCCCTGGTGTGAGTGTGTGTATATCTCTGTTTGTACCCATTGGTGCCATGTCCTGGGTTTAGCTAAGATGTAAGGCCAGGGCTTGGTGCTTGGTGAAGGGGTACTGGACTCACCATGACCCTGACCAGGATTAAATTGAAGATAATTGATGGATGGATGGATGGATTTTGTAAAGCTTCTACAGAAAAAAACTTTTACCAATTTAAAGATGCTTTTGTAAATAAGATTTGAGAGTGCATTAGAATGAAACAGCATAAGATGCAGCTTCTACAGTGTCACATCAAAAAATTTGAATATCATGAAAAAGTTCATTGGTGTTCATAATTTCATTCCAAAGTTAAACTGTCATATTTTATATTCATTACACATAAAGTGACATTTCAAGCCTTTGTTGATCAATATTTATTATTGACAAATTTTAAATTATTAGAATATTTCATTTTGAGTTTGAGTTTGAATTACTATTCAAATAAAATCAACATTAAAACAAAAAAGGCTTGAATTATGTCACTTTACATGTAATGAATATAAGATTTATGACAGTATACCTTTTTGGAATTAAATTATAAACATGTGACCTTTTTCACAATATTCTACTTTTTCGAGTTGCACTAGTATATCAATTAATTGTTTCTAACATAGTTGTAAGGGTTAGGGTTAGGGTTAGGGTTAGGGTTAGGGTTAACCCTAAAAAGTACAATGTTGACAGCAATTCTGGACATGGTGGTGGTTTCTGATATGGGTGTCCAGCCTCGCCCCTGCACTTCCCCTCAAAAAAAAAAAGTAAATAAAATTATGGAGGGCTGGATCGGTTATACTCCAGGGGCACCAAACAGGCTAGGACCGTCCCTGATTCTGGAGTCTTAATTTTTGAAGAGTGTTTACGGGAAAAGAGATGTATTAAAGAGACTCACTGGTAGGGTTGCGGACTTGGAGAGCGTCTGTGGAGATCATGTGCCTGAATCGAAATGGGTCTCGCTCATCAGACACTGACGTCCGGTGAGAAGTTCCCTACAGAGTAGAGAGAAGTCTTAATCAGTACTGAAAGATGGGAGTGACCGAAAAATAGCCAAAATAGTCAAAACTACAAACAGGCATCAGACTAAAGCCTCAGAATTAGCCTGTTAATGAAGTCCAGAGAAATTAACACTAAAACTGACAAAAGTTAACAACAAGAGAGTTCCAAAGTGCAGCTTTAAAGCAATATGTTGAAAAATGAAACAACACCTTCTCCCGTTAGACCAAATATTAGTTGATTAGACGTGTTTAATGAAGCTGTGTCATAGAGTGTTTACTGAGGTTGTTTATGGATAAATATAACGTATGCATGATAGTGTTACATCCAATGATGCCTTGCACAAAATATAGACATATTCAGAGTCAGAAGTTTTGCTTCTTCAACAGATCTACAACAGTACTCCACCAATCACAGCTGTGCAAACTGCGTACCTAAGCCATTGCACAAGTAAAATACTTACATATGGCTTGAGCATGTCTATTGTAGATTACTTACAAATGTGATGATTTAGACATGCTCACTGCTAACTGATGGAGTATAGGCTTCATTTACTTGTTAGCTACATTAGTTAATAGCATTAAATGAAAGATGCAAACTTCAGACACCAAACATGTCTCGACTTATCGACAACATTGGAAAAGTTGCTTCTGAAGTATTTGTTTAAGTTATGGTTCAGGTAAGGAGAAAAGGTGTTCTTCATTGACATTTCACAATGGAGACAAAGCAAGGAGGACACTTAGAAGATGCATTAAGAGTGATCGTGCTGGCAGGGCTGCTCTTAGCTGTCTGCTCTATAATGGAAACGTTGCACTCACTAAAACTGCTGCTCAGGAAGCCTGGCAGTCTGTTAATGCATAATGGAGGAAAAGGGAGAAGAAAAGCACTCACGATTTTTTTCTTCTGCTTGGAGCAATCTTTGTACACAAAAACGACTGCGGTCCTGAAAACTGTGGAGGAAAAAAGAATGGCAGAGAGAAAAGCATTAGACTTGAATTAGGAAAAAAAAAATGCTTCAAAGTATTCTCCAGCATAGATGGCTGACTAAGTAAAGCTTCAGGCTCTGTGTTTTCTTTTCTTGTTTCGGTCCTTTTAGTTTAGCATTTAAAAGAGGAAAAACGTGACCTGGAGAAAACTAGTAACCCACATCTGTGGGGCGAATGAACCTTCTGCGTCTTGCTACTACTCTGAAATGCTTTCAAAATGTCCTTGTTTGCAGAAAGCCCATGAAGGCTAGAGACTGCAATATTCATGTCCAGAGTGCTACTGGACAAAGTGGTTTCTTCAGTGCCGTTGGGCCTGAAGACAGTAGTGCAGCAGTGTATGAAGTGAGGAATAAGAGACAGGATGCTATTCCAGGAAGCAGTGGCCCACATTTCTATGCCCCCCCAAAAAAAAACACACACCCCCACACACACACACACACACACACACACATACAAACACACAGTCTTACCAAAGGCAGCTAGCTCAGGGTCTTTCTTCCCCTTCATCAGAGATGATGGAGGGTTGATCCAGGCTACAGTGGCATGCAGTAATAGGTCACCCATAGACAGATCTGCAACCTAGAGCACATTCAAGCATAGTAAAGACAACAGCTTATTCTACTGCCAGACCAAGTCATGCATGTGTGAAAGATGCTATAAATATTGCACAACAACAAAGCAAAGTCATAACAGCTACACAATATGGCACAAGCTACCCAAAATGCTGTTCAAAGAATTGGCAGAGGGCTTCAAAGGCATGGGCAATAAAGTTAGTACTTTAAACTAAATTATATAGTAAATGAATCACATCTCACCTCTTTCTTGTCCGCACTCTGCTCACTAATAAGCTGGTCAAACACAGCCCCATACTCTTCATGGATCTTCTGCATTTCGTTGATGTGACTGGCCACTTTATTCATAGCCTTAATAGCAACTACATTATGAAAGACACAAGGATGCTAAGTTATATAAAGTTTGTTGTAAATAAACAAGATAATCAAATACATGATTAATTTTATTATAGTTGTATTGTGTTTTATTTAATTTTATGTAACATACATGCAAAAGGAAGGTGACAGATGAAAGGTAAAACCCATTTCTTTCCTGTTTTATGCTGTTTCTGCCTATTTGTAGCTGCCAGTTATAATGTTTTCAAATAAATGTTTGTGTTAAAAAAAAACATTGCAAAAATGTTGAAGCTGTTATTTTTAGTAGCAGTCTTTTACTAATGTAAGTCCCAAATAAAGAGAGCTGAGCACTCCTGGTGAAAGGTGACCTCTTGTAACAAATCTGAGTTGCAAAATGACCTTACATAAAGTGCCTTCAATGCTGCGCAGCTTAAAACCATTATTTCTGGGACAACAAATCTAAAAGCACAGCAGTAAATTGTAAGTATATGTTATGTTATGAATCAAATAGCACTGAATTTGAGGGTCTGTTGTACAAAAAACATCAACATTGCAATGTAGCTGCTGTATAAATACTGTGCAAATGCAAATTCAAATGTAAAATAACAAAAACTGCATTATTAAGAGTTGAATTCTTTCATTTTAATTTTAACAATATTTAAATGTTAATTAAAGTGTTCTTTTTCTCATGCATGTATCAGAATATGGTACAAATGATTGAAAATGGCCATTTGAATATGACTGAATAAAGTAATACAGTGAATGAACTTAATTCAAATACGTACATTATTTCCATATTAGAACAATGTATATAGTTCAATGTCTTAGGAATAGTTATTGCAGTTCATGAAGTATATTTCAGTTTATAGAGTATTTGAATCAAGTACATTCAGTTCATCTTTCTCTGTACAAAGTTTCTTGACTGTCTTACCATTGAGATGGTAGTGCTCCTCGCTGTCAGCATCAGTGAGGCAGTACAGCTCTCTCAGCAGCAGAGGGTATTTTAGCACCCTCTGGATGGGCTTGATCAGATATGATTCCAGAGTGGAGGAGTGTTGTTGTCTGGGGTTCCTCTCAGCCAGAAATGCCTTAAACTCTGGGTCAGTCTTAGCTGCACGTACAGACAAAGGCAAAGGCATGTCGGACACTTCAAGCAGCAAAGAAAGCTCATAAAACACTCATTACAAATGCATTTAAACATAGTAAATGAACCCTTTTCATGCACTGAATTACTGACATCCACAGAGGGCCAAATACCCAAAAAAGTTACCACAGCAGGGCTTTATATTAAAAAAAGGAAATCCATAAATTTCCCAATGGCTTAAGGGCTCACCTCACGTTTCTAACAGTGCATGCTTGGGTGCTTCAAACCATGTATTACCCTTTCAATTTCAGCAAAACCTACAGCACTGAGTCTATCGGGGCTGAATGGCTGGCTGAACACTGTACACTTTTCCTTTACTACTCTCCATCTCTCCCATTGACTGTACTTCACATCCTGCCAAGCCTCATCAAAAAGCTGTGCAGTGAATAAAGGGCCTTGGGAAATGGCACAGGCACAGAGAAGTAGAAAAAAGCCCACTCTGGGACTCTCAATGGAAACAGAGCTGTGGAATATTAGCCAGTAACAATACTGTGTGTTTACTTTGAGAAACAATCATGTAAACCATGTTTGCCCTAAACCAACATCATCAAGAGAGGAAAAATCAATATTTACAGATGTACAGGCCAATTCATCACTAATGACCAAAGTATGTAGACCTGATCTGTAAGCTCCTGAAGCTATGATGCATCCAACAAAACAGAAAAGAGACTATCAGATTTCAATCCGTTTGAAAAGTTGCTCACGTGTACAATCTCACAACGAGGAATGAGGTCTTGCATAGTGATCTGTTTATATAGCGCTTTGAAAGAAGATGGTGGATTTACCTTTGGTGAGGACTTTAGGGACTTTTGTATGGCTTGCACAGAAAGCACTGTATATCTTGAAGCGGTCCGCATAGTACAGGAAGGAGCCACCAAGTGAGAAGAGCACTTTCTATAGAGCAGAATGAAAAGTATTTAATTTACAGTGAAAATAGATAATTAATAAAAACTGACTTAAAGGAAAAAAGACAGTTTAACCATTTTTTGTTAATGCTACCATTGGGAGTTATTTGATCACGGAATGACTGGGAACAACCTGATAACAATACCATTGCTATCTTTGGAAATATATAATTAAACAATTCAAAGCCATTTCATAATGATATTTTGAAATTATTGACAACCTTCTGATAATGTCATTTCATAATGTATTCTTTATTTATTTATTTATTTTATTTTATTTTTATAATTTTTGCCAATTTTCTCCCTTCCCAATGTGGTAGTCGCCAATTAACCCATCCCATTAGTGGCTTTCCCCATCACTTTGCACTCTCCCTGACTCTAGGAGGGTGAAGACATGCACACACCTCCTCTGTTGCGTGCGATACAGCCACCGCCTCTTTTCGAACTACCGCTTGATACACCATCACTGGGGAGCCAATGAGCTCAGAGGAAAGTGCAGGGTCTCTAGTTTTGAATGGACCAATCAGTAGATGCCTGAGCCAGCGGACATTGCAATGTGTGAGTGATAGAGAGAGTGAGAGTGCCATCTACCCGCCCAGAGAGAGCACTGCTACTCTCTTGATAGCAAACAATATGACTGGGATTCGAACTTGTGATCCTCTGGTCATAGTGTCAGCGCCTTAGCCCGCTGAAACTCTCGGGGCCCCCATTTCATAATGTTTCACAATTTTCATAATTTCATAAAACTATTTAATAACAGAACAATTAAGGATCTTTTAATTAAGGTGTCAATGAGAAGCATTTGATAATGGTATCATTGGGGACTATACAATAATGTTACAATTGAGAAGCATCTGATAACCATAGCATTGGAGCATTTGATAAAGGAACCACTTAGAACCATTAGGTAATTGTACCATTAGGAGCCATCTGATAATTGTACCCTAAGGAACCATTTCATAATTTTACAGTTGAGAATTACTTGATAAAGGTGCATTTAAGAACCAATTATAGTACCACTGGGAACCAGTTGATAATCGTACAATTGAGAATCAATTGAAAATGGTACCATTGAGAAACATTTGATAATGGATATGTAAGGAAACCATTTGATAATGGTACAGTTGAGAATTACTTGATAAAGGTACAACTGGGGACCAATTGACAATGGTAACATTGGCAAAAATTTGTATATCATTGAGAAACATTAGGTTTTATTACCTTGAACTGATCCACTCTCTCAAGCTGGTCTAAATCTGGAACTAGTTGTGTTCCATCTTCTAGAGTCCTCAGAAACTCCACTTGGAATTCCACCATCTCTGGTAAGTTTCCAAAGAGCACGTCCAGCTGCAAACAAATCAGACAACAAATCAGCATCTTGCTATGGTCTCCACACTAGTACCCAGAACACCACGCTGGTACATTCATATGTCTTGTCTTCATGACTTTGTCACCTTAACAGGTATTATGATTCATTACTGTATCTTACATTTTCCCATCAACATATTTTGATTATTTATCAACTACAGCTTGGAAACACAAGTTCCACAGGAATAACACAAGCTAGATCATTAGAGTGCTACAGAATTTGATCTTGCAACATCTTAGACACCCACCTCATCCTGAGAGAGGAAGTTTTCCTTCTGCAGAGGTGTTAGGTATCGCTCTATCAGACAATTCAAGTCCTATCAAGGGAGAGAGAGAGCCACACAGAGAGAATTATGGGATGGAAAGAAGACAGAAAAAAAAGAAAGAGTGCTTTGGGCAATAGCAGGTATTTCAAAGGTGACGCCACATTATTGGATGCAGCAGCAGTCCTTGCCTGTAGTCACAGTCCAGGCTAATTGGCTCTAGTAAGTCATTAGGTAAAATGATTAAAGGAAAACTAACCAGGCTGGACAGCTTTAGGCTTAAAAACAAAGCATTTGCCCTTTTAATTCCCTCAATCACTGAATGCATGCCGCTCAACTCTAAGCACTGTAAATTCAGCATGATTCTCCATTCTTTAACCCTTTAAAGTCTAAATACATATCAGCAAGCCCTTTTTCAGTAAATTCTTTCTTTTTTTATATATTAGCACATGAATATTATTTAGTGGTGGTTTCCTCGTGCACTGAAAAATTGATGCATTGAATGTACTAAAGTGCTCTTTAATGCATTTTTCAATAAAACCTTTCATATATTTTATTCACATACGTAGAAGTTCACACATTTGTACATGTGAATGTAATGCATCAATGAATATTGAATAGCTGATAGAAGTTAATGAATGATAAGGCTTGTGATTAATGGTTAATACTGCAGTATTGAAATCAAAGCTCCAGCAGATGCTGACCTTAACGTAGGTGCGCTCAGTGTCCACCAGCTCGCTTATGACCTTGCGGAGTTTGTCGGCGTCTGAGAGTTGTCGTTGGGTGGAGGGCATTGGCACGGGAGAGATGGGGCTTGGCATGCATGAGGAAGAAGAGGAGGAGGAAGATGAGGATGGCACGGTCTCAGCAGGATTCATGTCATGAAGACTGCGGCAGAATGCTGTCACTTGCTCCGTACTCTGGAAAAAGAGAGAGAGAGCGGGAGAGGGAGTTATTCATGAGACACCTTTAGTCCTTTAAACCCAAGGTTCTGTATGTGAGGTAACAAAAAATTCCAGATTTCTGCATAATTAAATGGTACAGGTGTCCTTTCCCAAACTATTGAGCTGTAGTATATAGAAGAAATGTGTAGAGTCACTGGATAGTAAATAAGATGGGTACTTTTGTATTCTAGACATTGCAACCCTTGATACCTACACAATATGTCGAAATGTTTGTGGACACCCCTTCTAATTAATGCATTCATCTACTTTAAATTGCATCCATTGCTGACACTTGTCATGTTTGTCTAGTCCCTGTAGAGAAGTATTGCCAAATAGAATAAGACTAGAGCAGATAAACATGAACCTATTGGACACATGCCTAATGTCAGGCATATGATAGAGGCATATAAAGCCCCCCAGCATTGAGCTGTGAAGCTGTAGAACTGTGTTCACTTGAATGATGTTCCATTCAATACTTTAGGGATGTGTTAGGAATGATGTTGGTGATGATCACTCAACATCTTAACCTCTATAATGCTCTTGATGTGAGGATTCATGGATTGGGAAGCAGAGATGCGGACACACTCGCGGAGGTTGTTGTGATTTAATAAAGACGTGAATTACACAAAAAAGCATGAAAATAAACTAAGAAATACACAAGCAGACATAAACATGAACTAGCGGACTAGGACAAAATGACTCGCACAGGACTCTCAAACACAGGGGTATATAAAGGGGAACCATCCCAGCTATCCAGTAGAAAGCCTTACCGGAACAGTAGAGACAGTGGCTCCAAAAAAAGCATGATTTTAATACTCTTAAAAAAATTCAACGAGCAAATTTCTCTACAGTGTAAATAACTTCAGCCTCAAGTAAACATTGCATAAGCTTTAGAAAATCAGTAGAATTATATCTTTTAGCTTTTCCTAACTCTCAAAACTATATAACTTATTATTAATTAAAAATATTCAAGAATCTATTAACTAAGTTAATAATAAGCCTGTAATAATAATACATTGTTAATAGAAAGTTTAGCTCTGAACATCATTGATCACAAAGCACAAAACCAAGTTATTACCTCACCTCTGAAAGAACATGCAGTCAATGCTTCAAAAACATTGTAAGCAGTTAGAAGCTATGCTGGGACATGGACACGCTGGCAATGGGACAAATCGGCACTTGTCTGTTCAAGTTTAGCATGCCACACCTCCTCTTAGAGCCCATTTTTAAGGGTTTCTCCTCTCCTTTCTGCATTTGAGATACTGGTGGTATCATCTAGTGCAAAAAAATACTAAAGACATCTTTGCAGAACTACTGAGAGGTGCTTATTCATGGACAGACACTTAATTCAATGAAAAATATGAATGCATTGAATTTGCTTGTGCAAACAATTATGCAAAGAATAAAATACATCACATGCTTATATTGCTGTTTTGCTGATCATAGATAAGTATTATCACTATCACTGTCTTGATTAATTAAAGCAGATCACTGCCAGCTTAAGGCTATTAGGTGGAGAGTTACTGAAAAATGTAGACAAGCGGGCCTGACTGGCTTCACACACACACACACACACACACACACACCAAAAAAAAACAGCTCAAAAGGCCTAAAAGCTCAAAAAATAATAAGCAATACTGCCACAGCATCTAATAATTTCACACCCACACATCAGACAAGAGAATAATAACCTGAGCTCTGTGATTGATTACTATGGTACACTTTCACTCCATTATATGGAAACAGAAATGTAATTTCAGACTCCAAACTGGAATATAGGACAGTGTCCCCGCACTCTCCGCAGGTATCAGCCAGGATAAATGGATTAAAATGAGGTATCTAGAGCATTTTACAGTCTCTGAGACCAAGCACTGTGTACACACTCACACACATTCCTCACAAGCTGAGCTGTAAAGATAAGGCAGGAAGAGAATCAGGCAAATACAAACCAGAAAATTCACTGTTAAGCTGTGTAATGTATAAATCATAGACTCTAATATGCAAAGCAGCTTATTAAAGGTGAAACATATAAGCCAGCGTTCACTCCATTTCTATGTTTATTCCATTTCCTCTGCTACTGTCCGGCTACTGTCCTTTGAATAACATAACACAGAGCCAAGTTTCCATCATGCGACTAAACAGTGCAACCTTTTCTCACCTTCAAAGTGCCAGAATGAAGATACATGCATATGCACACATATTTTTACAGCCTCTCACACAGAGCTTTTAAAGATTCTGATTTCAATTGTTATAAAAGCACCAAGAACATCACAAGGATATTGATCCTGGAAAGCAGAGGTTTTCAACTATGGACCATTGGATGCAGTCATGGATTTTGCAGTTACTGGTAGTCAGTTGAGTTAATGTAACTGATTGGGCATCTAGTGTGATAGCATACAGTGATAACAAAATCCAGGACTGGAATCAAAGTCTGGATTTGAAGACCTCTGCAATAGATTATCATCACAAGCAAGGTGTGGCAGTACATTATAAACAACACATAGTTTTGTTACACTAGTTAAAATGTAGGTCTGTGCAGTTATTTTCATTTGTTAGCATGATGCTGTCCAAGCCAAATCTGAAAAATGTCCCTAAAAGGAAGATGTGAATTTTTTGAAAAGTAAAGCACACCCAATACTAAATACTGAGCACCAGATATAGTCAGGTGATCACTAGATACTATGTGGTGAGCACCAGATACAGTCAGGTGAGCCCTAGATACTATGTAGTGAGCAGAAGATGCAATCAGGTGAGCCTTAGATACTATGTGGTAAGCACTAGATAGATACTATGTGGTGAGGACCAGATACAGTCAGGTGAGCCCCAGATACTATGTGCTGAGCAGTAGATACAGTCAGGTTAGCCCTAGATACTATGTAGTGAGCACTAGATAGATACTGTGTGGTGAGGACCAGATACAGTCAGGTGAGCTGTAGATACTATGCAGTGCGCACCAGATACATTCAGGTGAGCACTAGATACTATGTGGTGAGCACCAGATACAGTCAGGTTAGCCGTAGATACTATGTGGTGAGCAGTAGATACAGTCAGGTTAGCCCTATATACTATGTGGTAAGCACTAGATAGATACTGTGTGGTGAGGGTCAGATACAGTCAGGTGAGCCGTAGATACTATACAGTGCGCACCAGATACATTCAGGTGAGCATTAGATACTATGTGGAGAGCACCAGATACATTCAGGTGAGCACTAGATACTATGTGGTGAGCACAAGAAACAGTCAGGTGAGTACTAGATACTATGTGGTGAGCACCAGTTACAGTCAGCTTAGCCCTACATACTACGTGGTGAGCACTAGATACTATATGATACACAACAAAATGGAGAAAATCGTACATTCATATTGTATTTCTAAATGAAGATTTACTTCCTAGAAAACATCCTGTTGAACACATAGCATGATCTTATTAAAAACACTTAATTAAGCTTGTCAAATGATTTGAATGCCCTGACTCATAACCCACATCACATACCTGTAATGACAAAAATATTTTAGACTTCATTATAACTCTTTAAAAGTCCTTCATGCAGTTAATGCCTTAAAACATGACACTGAACACTTTTCACATTGTTCCTCATAGCTTACAGAATTTATGTGGATGCTAAACTTTTAATCAAGATATTTATGCTTGTTGGTAGAAGATTACATATTTGATTAATATTTGAATATGAAAATAGTCCAGAAAAAATATATAATAAAATAAAAATTATAAGTCAATCCAGGTTCAAATACACTGAATGTAAATTGAACGTAAATGTGATTCAGTTTTATGCAATTATGTAAATAATATGGTAATTATATAATTGCGTTTAAGATTCAACATACACACATTTAAGTGCTGATGTATTTGTAAAAATGTGTTTTCTTCAATCTGACAGTTGTATTTTATTGAACTTAGCCTTATCGTGACTGTCATAAATTATGATACTGTGCTTTTCTGGGTATCTCAGGGGTGCGTATCAAAATTCAGCAATTTTATTGTTACAATCGAATTATTGGAACCATAATGAATGTTGACATACTCTATTCAGTACCAATGAGTCCCATTATTAAATAAGAATACTTCTTGCAAAATCTACACTACTGCCTGGCTGTCTTAATTACATTCTGTATGCATATGCATCAGCACTTCTTGCGTATAAATATACCCTCTTCCAGCATCTTACTTCTGTTTAAAAGAATACATCAGAACATGTATTGTTCACACATCCATACAGGCATTTCCAATATTGTGAAAAAGTTCATTTGTGTTAATTAAATTAACAGTCAATATGACAGCTTACCTTTCGGAATGACCTTTTTGAACACAAAATGTTTTCACAGTATTCTCATTTTTGAGATACCTTATTAAAAGTCAGGGTATCTGTATTGGCCACAATTTGTGATATTAGATATTTTGTCATCTTGCCCATCCTTGCCAGAGTAGCACTGCAGCAGAGAACAGTTCGGACTGCTCCTACAGGAGGCTCTGCAGACAGGACAGACATGGCCTCCTCCCTGACTAACACAGAGAGACAGACTGACAGCCTGTCAGCCTCCTCTAATCTGACTGGACAGCCACTGAAGAGCTGAGAGATAAGCAAATGACAGACTGATGGACGCACAAAGCAATGAATTACAGCAAGTGATTAATTACTTGTTTCATGATGCCTGGAGAGAGATCAAGCCAACAAAATGGCCAACACTGAAACCCAGAATGAGATCAACAGTATGAAATAACATGAATTCAGATTAAAAAGGGAAACACCAGTAAAGCGCTGTTATGTAACATTACTAATGGTTCACACACACAGACACACATTCTGCTCACACACATAGAAGTGTAGGTAGGCTCACCAGTTGCAGCATGTCATAGACTGACTCAGAGGGGTGCTTGGAGCTCCTGTTCTTCCACAGGACGGGCATGCTGGCCCCTACAAGGTCACTTTATTGTGACCTCTAAAGGAAAGACCAACCCTGCCTCCACCTTAGCACTTTATCTCTTGCACAGAGATGATACGAGTGTGAGAACGAGATGGTTAGAAAGCTTCTGTTCTTTTCTGTTCCTCACAATGCTACCCTGATCTATCAGCACAAGCTCACCCCTCCTTTCCTCTCTTTCGCTCTCTCTATCTAACTGTCTGGTCTGCTCTCCAAGAGGACGGACAGAGAGAACAGGAAGTTCTTCTGCAAAAGATAGAGAGAGAGAGAGAGAGAGAGAGAGAGAGGAAGAGAGAGAGAGAGAGAGAGAGAGAGAGAGAGAGAGAGAGAGAGAGACAGAGAGAGAGAGAGAGAGAGTAATAACAATAATAATCCCATCTGCTGCAGGATGAGAGACAGAATAGGAGGGGCAGGGGCTGGAGAGAGAAGCTCATTTAACAGCAATGTCACTCGCCCCCACTCGCCCAGTGCAGCACACCATCACACAGCCGCAACATACAGAAACAACAGCCTGACTGTGCGCGAGCATGTCAACAATACAAGTTCACTTGTAATGTAATGAAATGCTGTATGTTACAAACAACTTCATTGTAGGTTCGGCATCTGGGGTACAGTTGACACTTTAGTTTAAAAAATTTACAATTCTGATGCTAAATATGTCTGATCTGTTCTTGCGTCCTGTTCTCTAGCTTTCTAGTTCTTTCCCTACTCTTCAACACTGAATACAATCACTCTGAACCAAGCAATGACACTGATGTGCACATTTGGGTTTAATTTAATGTCCTTTTCACACAAATCAAACATTTAAAAACAGACCAGGCTCCTCCGCACAGTAAATCTGCCAGTGTTAAATCAACACTATTATAGTTAAATTAACACTGAGGGTGTCAAAATGTAACACTCTCAGTGTTAATTTAACTCTA